>BQKN01062497.1:0-27429 GCA_022839385.1 Asparagus kiusianus
TATATATATATATATATATATATATCAGATGAATGTGATTATCTGTGCTTGAGAACCCATCTAGTGATTCTATGTGAGAGAAATCAAGTCATAAGTCCAACATGTCAAATTTTCGAGCAGCAGACAAATCTTTGGGCTACGCGGTCGACCGCGGCGGTCGACTGTGGCGGTCGACCGCGTCGGTCGACCGCACAGCGATCAGAGAGTTTTTTAGTTTCGGGTTCAAACGGGTTTCGGGTCAGGTTTGTGAGTTGGTATATTAACTATTATGCCCGAGAGAGCCTCTCTCAGACCTGAGATTCAAAACTCTAGCCCCCTTTCTCTCCCCTCTCTAAACCCTAGCTGGATCTGGTGATTTTGGAAAGTTCGAAGGATCTGCAGTGGGATTTTCACAGTTCAGGTGGAAGGAGATCACCTACAGGAGATTAGGCAGCACCTGAGGCGAGTATCATCTCGCCCAATCCCTCACCCCTATTTTCTATGGTTTTATTTTGATTTTTCATGAGTTTTTGATGAGCCCAAAAGGTATTTTCGTATAAAAATGAGTTCTTTACAATATGGATTGCAAGAATCAAGATTTCAGTTTATAAAAGTTCACCAATGTTTTGTCTAATGAAGATCTAGATCTGAGATTTCTTAAACAAGAGTTTAATCATGTTTTACTGTCATTAAAACGTTTTAATTTATTTCTCATGTATTTTGAAATATTAGGAATATGGATTTCATGCTTGAGATTAGTTGTTTTTCTTCTAGAGACATTAGAACACTTGTTATCATAGAAATTTTCAAAATTTTGTTTCAGGTTTTGCGTTGACAGAAATCTAGATTGGGTTTCTGTCCGCTTGGCGGTCGACCGGTGCGGTTGACCGCTGGGCTCTCTGTAGAGGTAGAGATCGTCGGCGGTCGACCGATCCGATCGATCGCGACACTCTGGCGGTCGACCGAGTTGCCGCAGCGGTCGACCGCAGCGCTCTGGCGGTCGACCGAGATGCCGCAGCGGTCGACCGCCGGCTCGTGTCAGAACGCGGTCGACCGGTGCGGTCGACCGCCGCACAGTCTGCTGATTAATTCCCTGTTCTGTCTGTTCTGTTCATGTTCGAAGTTTTGGCCTGTCATTTGACTATGGTTTTTGGCCTTATTACGTATCCATGCATGACAGATGATCTGAAGGTACCATTTGGGGATATACACACTGATTTGAGTGTGAATTGATCTAAGTAGATTTCACATTCGAGCGTGAATTGATTTAAGTAGATTCCTTTATATATCTCAGTGATACTATAATCCATTTCAGTCCTCGTGTTGGACTATAATCCATTTCAGTCCTCGTGTTGGACATTTGCCACTTGTTCCCGTGAGTTTGGAAACCACAGTATATGATTCCCACATCAGACATAGTTCTTAACCCTGCACATAACTTCCTCACGGAAGCCCATGACATGATACTTATGTGGATTTTGATATGACACTCATGTAAGCTATAACATGATATTCATGTAGGCTATGACATAGCACTGCACTTATGTACTGAGATTTGGTTGTATTTCTTTTATTATTGTTCCTGTACTAGAACCTCGGGTTTGGTGGTTAGGGGTTTACAATTCGAGATACAAGGTATATACATGAGGGTTTCCTTGTTTGGATTATTTCGCTCGACGTACCTATTCTCGTGTTGTAAATTTCTAAATACTAAAACCCTCTTTAGAAAGATCAATGATGTTATATCTATTAAGTATTATCTGCATTTTTATATACAACGAGCCATGTTCCCTTGGGGTTGGTTATGATGTTACTCGCTAGCGCTTTGACGCTCGTTGTCCCTCCCCATTTCAGGTAACGAGCCAGGAGCCCGGAGAGTCACAAGTTGATGGCGACACACTTTAGTGTTCAGCTGTTTAGTTATGCTTATGTTGGAGCTCCACTATAGATTTTTGTTAGACATTTGAGAGTATTGTTCTAGAAATTGTAAAGGTTGTGTGCCTTATTTCCTTCTCATCAGATAGTTGTATTTGAGACTTGTTGAGTATTCCTGTTTATCTTCTCAGACTTGATTTTGTACTTCTGCATGTTGGGTGAAGAGACATTTGTTTGATCACTATTGTTTCTTCAGTTATTCTTGTATTATTTTTTTTACTTGCTTTTGTACATACACCTGTTGTTGTCTCTACTAGATAGATATTAATTGTGATGGTGAAACATATTATTACACGGTGTGGTGCAAGGCAGGTTTGACATTCTTGGTTTCACCTTGGACTGCAGCCTTGTGTGAACCCAGGGGCGTCACAATGGCCCATTAGACTTGATGACATTATCATTTTCGATTTGATAATTTAGTATATTTTGATATAATGGTTAAGCTTGTTTTACAAGTGCTATACAACCTAAAATGTTGGGTTATTAGATTTTTATTTAGAAAATTGATAGATATCTAGATAGGATCCAATATACTCATTTTATGAGTTAATTTATAATGCATATCCCATCAAGATATTAAATTCCCATCGACGAGTGATTTTTGAAAATTATTTTTCTAAATTTATTTTCTTATAAAGTAAAATATTCTGATATTTCAAAATAATTCTTATTTATGTTCATAGGATTGTAATTTTAGGAATGAGCAAATAGGTGATTTGTCCTGCTCAATAAAGTTATCTAAAATAAATTGATACTGGAGGGGATTGAATGTAAGATAATATTATTCACAGATATTTGATCCCATATTATGGAAGAGCTTCTATGAATAGTTGGTCGAATAGAGATTTGATTGTTAAATTAAAATTATTTATTTTATTAATAATTGGTTCTCAGTATGGGCCTCAATTGGTCTCACTAATGTCATTAGAAGAGGTTTACATGCAATACAATTCTATTTCTATCCTAATTGTTATTGAAAGAATATTCTATCTTTAAATGTTATAGATAGAGTTTTAAACAATTAAGAATTGTTTTGAAATTAAAATCTATAAAGCAGGTCCAATCCTATATATAGGATTCATATGTAGCCTTATAAGAGAAGAAGAAAAAGAAATAAAAAACTAAAAGAAAATAGATTTAGAGAACCTATTTCTCAGTATTGCTCCTCTTTGGTGACTAGTGGATTTCAGTTGGAGGTTTTTTCTCTTGAGAAAACTATTTCGTATTGACCTTGGGACAGAATTATCGAAGAAATTCGGAAAGTGTTTCATGTACTCTTCTAGATTTTGATCAACTTTGATTAATCTACATAATATGCAATTTCCGCTACGTTGTATGTTATGTTTCCTACGTATATTTCATTGATATACTTTCTTCTATATTAGATAACCTATAACTATGTACTATGCAGTATATCATCTCCTTATTTTCTCCTTTATTTTCTACCTGTATTGAGATTTTCTATATTAGATCTCCATCTTATATAAATATGTGTTATCATCCTCATCCATAATATCAAGTGTTCTTCATAATTTATCAGTATCGGTAAGTTTGATCAACCATTTTGATTTATCAAATTATGACGTAATTAAGTAGTAGTAGTAGTATCTAATTTGTTATTACGGTTAGAAGAATAAAGTAAAGTTATAAGATCTGCTTGCATAATTCATTTCTCTCTATCTCTCTCATGGGCCCCCTTGATTTATCAAATAATTATGATAAAAAGATCTGCTTGCATTGGAATTGTGTACTTAATTACATCTGCCGACGTCACCTCTTTCTCAATTCTTATTGCCCACCTCATCATCCCTTAATTTGAGCTCCTACTTAATATTTACTTGATGTTCAATAAAATTTAAATTATGCAACCAGATAAAAAAGGCTTAATTTTACTTAAATACCTTATAATTTTTCCTAGTTTGCACTTATATGCTTTCATTTGTTTTTGCCAACACTAATGTATTCTAAAGTTTTTAGAACTTGCAGTTATTTACCCACATTTTTTATAGCTTTTACACGTACCTTAAAGTGTTTAAAACTTGTAGTTATATACCTTTATTTTTTATAGTAGTAATATACCCTAAAAGTTTTTAAAATGGAGATTTATACCCTGGAGTTTTTAAATTTGACACTTGAAAACGGTAAACTTTTTCAAACTTGCACTTAAATACCCTCAAGTTTACAATTTTAGGGAATATAAGTGCTTGCCATAAAATGAGGATATATAAGTGCAAGGTTGAAGAACATTATGGTATATAATTATTGCCAAAAACAAGTGAGGATATATAAGGGCAAAGTAGGGGAAACTATTAAGTATTTAATTGAAACTAAGTCATAAAAAAAAGATAGTAATTACCGCCATTTCTCTACTTAATAGGAGTCTAAATGTACAACCCAACAAAGTAATTAGTTAGTATAAAAATTTTTGAGTTTTCTTCAATATTAGTCTTCCAAATCATTATTTTGAAATTAGCCCCCTAAATCTTCATATTTTGAAGCTAGTACTCTAAACCTTTGAAGTGTTTTGAAATTAGTCCTTCTAGTTAGATAGTGGTTGAAATTAGGCTAAATACCCATATTGGTATTTTAATTCCACCCCAATTTCCAACAAGGTATTTTAAATAGGCAAACCCGCTTTAAGACATTTTAATTGATCCAACTAATCAATAAGGCATGTTTTCTCGTCGGCGGGCAAATTTCCGACGAGATCTCGTCACGTGCATGGCACGTGATGTCTCAAAACTCATTTTTAGCAGCGGCGACGGCAACAATCTCGTCATATTCAGCCCAAAGTAGGATAAAATAACGGTTATGATGCCGCCTGAGATCGCTAACCCCATCAAATTGGCTGAATATGACGAGATTGTTGCCATCGCCGCTGCTAAAAACAAGTTTTGAGACATCATGTGTCATGCACGTGACGAAATCTCGCCGGAAATTTGCCCGCCGACGAGAAACCATGTCTTATTGGTTAGTTGGATCAATTAAAATGTCTTAAAGCGGGTTTGCCTATTTAAAATACCTTGTTGGAAATTAGGGTGGAATTAAAATACCAATATGGGTATTTAGCCGTTGAAATTAAGAAAGTATCTCATCTTCTTTCACATTTTTATTTTACAATGCCAGTTATATCTTTATTCATTTAATCCCAAATCTAAACAGTAAAAATCAATCTATGAGAAACCTTCAAAGGAACAACAAGATTTCACACGGAGCACAAAATTGGAGGGATGCTTTTTCATTAGGTATTTAGGTAATCACCGGTGCCTTGTTAACCACTAATTCCAAAAAGTATTGAACAACTTTGGTGATTGTGTGACTGACTTCAAAACACTTAAAAAGATTTAAAGACTAATTTGCAAAATACAAAAAAAATATGGGGGACTAATATTGACAACCCTTTTGAAGAAATTTTTAAAATAGTACCAAACCAACTTTTTTTTTTGAAAATAAATCCTCTTTTGTTTTTATTACACAAACAGACTCACTTTCTGGTCACGTCAGCACCATGGCCAGAAAGTGGGTCTATTTTTTTTAAATATCTTCCTAATTAGTCGGGGTTACCAACCCCGACTAATTTGTAAGTTGCAACTAAGGTCTAAATTAATCAGGGTTGACAACCCCGACTAATTAGGAATGTGTCTAAAAAAATAGACCACTTTCTGGCCACGGTGCTGACGTGACCAGAAAGTGAGTCTGTTTCTATAATAAAAACATAAGAGGGTCGATTTTTATGAGGCTATTTTGAAAATTTCTTCAAACCCTTTTTGTTAAGAAGTAACAATATAAAATCGTATACATACTAACATCATTTATAGAGACGTACGAACAAAAGCCTATACCTAAACTATCATTATATATCAAGTATAATGATAAGGGTTTTTTTATAGAGTGCCCATGGGCACTCTATAAGAGAGGAGAGAGAGAGAGATGATTGGGGAGGGGATCCCAATGCAAATCAGGTGGGTCCCCTCCTCAATCATCTCTCTCTATCTCTCTCCTCTTCTATAGAGTGCCCATGGGCACTCTATAGAAAAACCCTAATGATAAATGTACCATAACTTTTATATTTTTGATACGGAAAACACTACAGGCACACTCTCAACTACACCTTAGGGCACACACCTTCTCTCAGCTACAGTGCACGGGGCCCACTTTAGATTTTTTAAAAAATCTAAAATGGACCTCGTGCACTGTAGCTGAAAGAGGGGGGTGTGCCCCAAGGTGTGGTTGGGGGTGTGCCTCTAGTGTCACCCTTTTTGATACCACATGAGACCATGATTGGTCGCCAATTTCTTATTGAAAATTCCAAGAAGTGACCCCACGTATTTGTTATTGGTAATTAGAAAAGCCAACAGCTTCGGTGCTCCCAAGCAGTTGATGTAGTTTGTTTCCTTAAAAATCTCTCTCACATCCTAAATTTGAGGGATAAGGTAGTTAACAGTAGTTCCACACCCAAAAAAGTAATTTCACTTAGATAAAAAGGTTGTTTTAGGAAGTATAAATAAGAAGATAAATAGGAAGTAGTTAGAATTCTCCAACTAATGAAAAACTCTCGGGATCTTTATTTTTTTGACGTGGTTTTCTTCTCCAGTCCCCTAATTCATTTCGCGGATGGCCAAACCTAATGGAATTTAATTTTTGATATGGTCATCGATCCTATGAAATACTTCATACGAGCGTCTTCTTTCTCTAGAGTAGTGAGCCCGAGATCATGAGTGTCGCCACCGGGCCAATCTGACTGGAAATAAATTGTTTTTGCATGGAGGAACATTACGTATGAGCCCGGCATTAATTGGCTTTCTCTTAGGCCTTGGGAACCTTCATTCGATTAATTTTTAACTAAACAACTGAGATTTTGAATGAACATGATTGCTTTATTTAAGTTCATCAACATGGTTGATGGTCGATTTTCTTTGGATCCAATTTCCTTGTATCGCATTCAATCACATGTTAGATTTCTTGTTGATATATTTATTGAGGAATTTTCTTAGCGTAATTCACCTATGATTCTATTTAAACGGATTCATACGCGTTTGATGGAATTCTGTGGATGAGAAATTGGTGGGGACGAAGATTTTTTTTGTTTTTTCTAAATTTACCCTTTTTCAAAAATAAATTAATAAACGATTTTAGGAACACCGAAAGCAAAGCCCATTAGAAAATAGTACAAGAATAATAGTACAGTTAGCATTCTCCTGATATATTTTTCTTTAAATAATAAAAAAAAGGAACACGGTATTTATTAATAATTATTGCCCATATTTTATATAAAACTGGATCGGGTCCCTATAATCAATATAGATTCATTAAAGAAAGCCAAAAGGTCAGTCGTTCACCCTCCCTCCACAAAATCTCACCCCCCACCAAATCTTAAGCCGATCCTTCAGATTTCAGTAAAAATCCGAATCCGAATCGTCCCGGGTCCACTCACCTCCCCCCCTCGAGCCCCGTGCCCCCCCCCCCCCCCCCTACAAATATGGATACTTCGCTGCTACAAGTTGCGAAAAAAGTTAAAGACTGGAACAGTGAACAGTGATGTCGTCCGTCAGTGTCGGTGACGTTACCGGCGGAGGCCCAGACCTCGAAGTGCATGTCTTGGCGGTCGACGACAGCTCCGTTGACCGGGCGGTGATCGCACACGTGCTCCGGAGTTCTAAATATAGAGGTAGCTTTTCTAAAAAAGGAAATGTTTTCTTTCTTTTTTTGTTGGTTGTTTTGGATGAGTTTTGTAATTTTGTCTTTTTGCAGTGACTGCCGTGGATAGTGGGGAGAGAGCACTGGAAATGCTGGACAGGGTGAGTAATGTTTTGTTCACTTGTTTTTTTTTTTTTCGCTTATATAGTAATACGTGTGGAAAATAATGAAATTTCGTAAATTTTGTAGGAGCAAAATGTAAAAATGATAATAACGGATTATTGGATGCCGGAGATGACAGGATTCGAACTGCTTAAGAAAATTAAGGTATGATCCTTTAGAATCTTTTAAATCCACTGTTCTATACAAATGGGAGAACCTAAAATTCACTATTCTTGCTACGGTAAATAACGCAGCAGTATTACTGTAGCATAATTAATGTAACAAACATAAAACTGGATACTGGATTTTTAAAAAAATGTTACTGTAGCATAAGCAGAATAGTGCAGCCATCCAAAAAATTCAGGAAAACAATTTTAAACGGGATTACTGTAGCACGAAAAAAAATAACACAGCGTTTAAACTAGTGCTAATAAGTTTCAAGAAGGCCTTTTTTTCCCCCTGAATTATTTACGGCTTTGCCATTGCAGGGTTTGTCTCATCTGAAGGAAATTCCAGTTGTCATAATGTCATCTGAAAATATACCCAACAATATCCACAGGTGTAATTTCGGACAAAGCTCAAGGGCATATTTGTCAATTGTGTTTTTTTTTTTTTTTGCGATATTTGATTGTTTACGTTTGTTTGTGAAAAATTTTAGGTGTCTGGAAGAAGGAGCGGAGGATTTCTTGCTGAAGCCAATCAGACCGTCCGACGTGTCGCGGCTTCGTAGTCGTGTGCTGAGATGAGAGCATTTTTGGTATTTTCCAAAGAAAAATAAGTTTATAATTTTGTATTTTATCAAAATTTTGGAGTTTTTGAAAAGATTTGTGTAATATATATGAAATGTTTTATTGGTCCGGACGTGACCCAACCTTGTACATATTCTCCTTTCAATGAACTTTTTTCTCACTTTCTATTTACTAGGAAAAATGTACATGAGTTAATAACTGAATTTGCTAGCGATTAAAGATGTCGTATATATTTTTTTATTTTTTATTTTTTTCATCATTACATGATAATATTTAATGGAACATATGCATTGCATATGTAACATCTAGAGGAAATAAGTCTACTGAATCAATATATTTGAGAAAATACCCACGGTTGTTAAAAGTGCAACATATGAATATCAATCATGACATCAGTAGATAGATCTCTAGGACTGTAATCAATATAGTCGATAATAACATCGCCGTTCATATCACTATTTCAAAACCGTACACGAGAACTCGGCTTCATACGGCTCCTCTATGGCCAAAAACAAATGTAAGGACTTAGCTCGATATTATCTCCATCATCACCAATGCAATAAACCTAGATTATTGATACTGTTTTCAGTACACTTAACCCCAAACCCCTTCAATTATGCACTTATTCAAGGGTTCTCGTTCTCAAGAACTATGAGAAGGGGATTACAATAGCCATATGAGAGTAGATAACGATTATATGATGCTAAATGACATAATAGCGCCATGTTCATTAATAGGGTAACATATTTTTTTTATGAAAAATTCCTCAATGACCCAAAATATGGGACGAATAGGGGGGACAAGTGAGGTGTCCCCCTCCTATTGGATAATGATTTCACCATCATTAATGATGGCCAACTCATTATCTAATAGGAGGAGGACACCTCATTTGTCCTCCCTATTGGTCCCATATTTTGGGTCCCCAAAGCTTTTTTTTTAATATAAATTTGAAAACGCTAACGCTAAACTAATGAAAAAGGAGGAGCAGTTGAAAAGGCACTGTGCTAATAAATGATGAAGGCTAAGTTGTCCCCTTTTGTTCCAACCACAATCAAATCCTGGAGGATCTTAGGATTGATGATCCTTAGATTTGCGGGGCCCATCACTGCATCCAACTCCTTTGTCAGATTCCTCTTTCTAGCACCAACTTTTCTTCTTTCTGGCGTGAGTAGAGGGAGAAAAAAAATTAAAAATTAAAAATTAAAAAAAATGAGAAATAGACAAGCAAATCCACACCCAACCTTGCCCATGTTTCCGGGGGCGGGCCCGGCCGGGATTAAAATAAAATAATGTAAAATATGATAAAAGGTGATTAACTTTCTTCACCGTAGTACCATCTATTTGTTCGGTTATGACTGCTTTGCACAACGTGGGGCGTTCTGAACCAAACAGAAGATTAGTGAGAGTTGCGAGGTAGCAAAACTGACTTCTACGCCCTGATTTACTAATAAAATCATGCGGTGTCCGTATAATGCGAGGTATTCTGATAGAATTTGTGCTGAACTTTGCCAAAAAAAAAAACTGACCATACAAGGAGTGAAGTGTCATGCAACCTGAACAAGCTTGATTAATATCTTTATCCAAGGAAAAATTGCAATTGACAAAAACCATCAGATTTAGTTGACAAGCAGTTGAGGTGTTCATGTAGTCAGAGAGTCAATATGAAGTGGGTCAATAATGAATGAATGAGATGAAGGAAATGAACTCATTAGAGTTATACATAAACATCAGTCGTCATCTGCACATTCTTCTTGCAACAAGGGAACCATACTTAGTTGTTACCAACAGAAGAAATTAAACTATGAGAACACTGCACAGCAAATGCAGGGCTCGCGAACTATTTTACCTCTTCTTACATGAGCTTAAATTGCTACAAAAAATGCC
Source organism: Asparagus kiusianus (assembly GCA_022839385.1). NCBI lineage: Eukaryota > Viridiplantae > Streptophyta > Magnoliopsida > Asparagales > Asparagaceae > Asparagus > Asparagus kiusianus. The sequence goes on from BQKN01062497.1 coordinate 10,347, forward strand.
TTGCTTAAAAGAGTACACATCGTAGATCAAGCTCACAGGGAAACTTGGTTCTTGATGCCTCAATGCCTCGATCTCTCACTCAGGTTTGAAGATTAATAATCGTTCATATCTGATCAAAAACAAGCCAGTACTCTTCTAGCGTCGGCATTGTAACAAGAACTAAGAAGGTTTAGTTATTGCCTAAACACCTCGTCACGGTATACATGCCACTTTTGATATCTCTGGCTCCCTTGTAGAACAGGCCTAAGTCTAGACGAATTTGTGCAATCTGAACAGCAACATCCTCTTAATTCCTGTACACAATTTGTGCAGCACCTGAAAGAAATATCACGCACAAAATTACTGATTAAACATTCTGCTTTTCATGCCAAAAAAAAAAGAGACATGTTTTTTCTCATTAGACCCTGAAATCTATCCTATTTCTATATTAGACCCCTGAACCCCCCATATTTGCTAATTATGGCATTGTTACATCTTAATCATTGTTGGTTATTTGTCCTAATATGAAATATCCTATATTAGGTGTATACTACACTAGTTTTAACTCCTCTTCTCTCTTACTCTTCCTATCTTCTCTAAAAAGGGAGTGTTCTAGAGAAGAGAGATAGCGGAGGAGAGGAGTTTAATTACTGTGGCAAAAATTATCAAGGATGTCAAGAGAAATTACCAATATTCGTTGATATGTAACCACATAACAATAACAAATTTGGACAATATTTAACTTGGGGTTTTAACTTAAAAACTTAAAGGACTTCAGGCTATAAATAAAAATATGAATTTTTTGAGGACATAATGTAAAAATATAATAGAATTTCTGGGTCTCATATGAGAAAAACCAGAAAGGAGGAAAGAAGCATATTCTTAAAAAAATTAATTGGTAAGCTACTCAAATCCAGCAACTCACAAGAAAAGGCGGTTGCAATCAAGGTTTGCACAGTTCCTGTGCCTGAACTCCACAACCCGTGAACTGCATATGTAACATCTCGCAAAAGTACTATTATGGTACACCATTTCCAGTATTTGCTCATTTTGATATCCAATTTCAAGTCCTTTTTCTTCATTTTCCTCAGACTTATAGGTAGATGGTGGTAAGGAAAGACGAGAGTCAAATACAAATAAATTTCCAATCCATTTCTCTGAACCTTCACTCTGGAGATAATTAGAAACACCCCCACTTAAGGTGTATAAGTTTTGAAAGCCCCTTTGCCTGATAGTAGAATGCATTACAGGTTAAAAAACATATATTGAAGTTATATATAAACGGATTAGCTGCTAAATTGATGATCTTTACCTTAGAATTGTAGAATATACATCACAGCGAATGCCACCTGTACAGTACATCAGAATATCTGTATTCTCCTTATCAATTCCAGCTAAAGGATCTGAATCACTAACCTGATTCTGCATGTTTGATAAAAGTAAAATGAGATGACAAAGAAAATGATATGATCCAAAGACCAAGAAATAAAACCACACAAGTGTGTACTGTGTACACACAACTAGAGGTGAGCACATACACACCAAATGTGAACTTTGATCATATATACAATAGCAAACAGCTGCATTACATATTTGATCAGCAAACTAAATCCATTTTCATCTCTATCAGGGTACATTAGCATATTGCTATAGAATGCAAATAGCAAACCTTAGCTCAACCCCTGAGCTCGAGTCTTAAACACACCACAAGGTCTTACTTGGTTGTAATATTTCTTTTTTTTTTTTTAATAAAGAGCCTAATATGTGCTCTTCTTTCACTGAGTATAGACCCTAAAATGGAGGGATGTCAAACACCTAAGTTTTGAGCTGATGCCAAAAATTTCACTGCCTAAACTATAAAGAGCAACATTTACCGTAAAAATTGGAGGGGATTAAAAATCTACCTTACTGGTTATTGGTTATACACTTTAAGGTTATGCAACCATGAAGAGACCCCGACTGAACCTATGTTACCTGCGTACTGCTATTAGGGAGCTGTAAGCTTACCCGACACGTACCCTTACCCGTACCCAAACTTCTTGGAAACTTCTTGAATATATGCATATGTTTATTCGCCCCTATACTCAATTATATAATACATGTTTTAATTTAAAACACTCATACACTTCTTGGATGTATATTCTACACTTCACATCTATTTCTTATATATTAATCTTACCTAAATAAAAAAACAATATTGATTTAATGTAAATTATTAATTTACTTACATATAAATATACATAACAGGCACATACATAGTTGTGTCCCCGTTCCCTACCTTTTACAAATTTTGCCGTGTCCTGTACCCGTACCCATACCCATGCAACCTAGCTTGAACTAATATGAGGTTAGAAAGTGACACCTTAGATCAATCTAAGGAAGCATAATCAAAACTACGTTATATGCAATGAATTTACTTGATTCATTTCGTTCATTTTGATTTATATGTTTTGGATTGTATTTAAACAAAAAATTAGGCATATTGGGTTATAGTTACTCATGCATAAAGTGATTATAAAATCTCCTGCTGATGCTTGGTAGAGACCAATCTACTTTCCCGGCCTCTAGGAAACAAACTCAAACGAGGGGAATCTGATTATTAGAATCCATTTACATCCACACGTGGAGTGATTTTACTTTTGGTCATTTACTCAATGTGATACGGATTGCATACAGAGAAAGAAAGTTCACCGGTATCTTAAAACAAAGTAATAACCATACCTCCTGATCAGAGAACCCAAATGAGGTACCTCTAAAGCAGTCCACATTAGGTCGATGAGCTCCTTTAAAATGACCAATATCCCATTCATAGCCTGTTTGAAAGACATTACAGTGACCATTAGTATCTTATGTCATAAAATGGTAATTTTCTCTATGCTTTTAGAATTCAGGAAATCAGCTACGTCAACATTGTTCTCAAGCGGCAGAAGGGAACTATTAAACAAGCAGTTTAAAAGTCGTGATTTAACCCAACAATTCAACATTTGTAAATTGTAGCTACTAGTAGAATATAAACAGACACAGTGTATGTAATTAAAGAGTGAAGTTATGACCTTGACTCAGGATCCAATCAAAGCACATACCGACAGGAAACTTGCATAGATTATCTGAGAGAACAATTTAAGATGTTCAAATCCACACAATAAGCCTAATATATTGTATGGACAGTCACCTGATGTTTCTCACACCTATTAATGCTTTTCACTTAAAATAATTGATTCTGGAAACAGGAAAACCTATATTTTCTAGTTTTGAAGATTTTCAAAGATCAGCACCATGTACCCAGTACATACCATCTTGGTATCATAAGATTTTAACTATGTTTCACTATGATTATAAGTCAACTGTATATGCTCCAGTTAATAAATCAAGGTTCACATGTAGAAGTTCATGATTTTTGCGCACCAGGACATCAATCTGAATACACGTCTATAGCAGGTTCAAATTCTTGGTCAAGCAAACTTTGGCAGAAAGGTCCAATGAAGAGAGAAAAGAACCTTTTCTTTAACTGAATCAAATAAATATCGCACTTATTGATTAGTGACTCAATTCACTGACTGAATATGGGCATACCATTTCTAACGTCAAGAAGCAGAAACTTCCTATTGTGAACAAAATTCTCCTTCTCTGATTGCATGTCATCTTCATTTGCAACTTCCAATCTTTTTCTCCATTCTGACGGAGGCAGTGGGGTGGCTCGCATTGAAGGATCCAACAAAGGAAGGTGTAACGTACCTCCCTCAAACTGATAGCACATGCAACAGGTTCATTAGGGAGTCTGGAAATTGCAATAAAAAATATGTATAATAAAATAAAAGGTAATGTAGTATAATTGACATAAACATTGGAACGGAACTTATACTTGATGTTTCAGAAAAAGAGTAAAAGTTATTTATTCTCTGATTAAAGCATCCAACAGAAGCAAAAAATTAAAAAATTAAAAATAAATAAAAAAATTTATTTGAGGCAATCTCAATCCGGCTCTGAAGAACAATCATTTACAATCTGCTAACAGACCAGTTCTCTGCTAAGGAACTATTAAAAACTGAAAGGCCAGTAAATATAGCTTGCCTGTACAAGTGAAGGTTTATACCGCAGTTTCAGACGTGGAAAAGCATGTCCATTTAAAGATGGTGAAGTCTGGACCAAGGTATCAGTAAACTTATGATCATCTTTAAGCCACTTGGCATAGGCCAGAGCATCTTTTCTTGGACCACTGTACTGCATAGAACAGAACTTAGCATCAAAAAAGCTTGAAAATTTCTCGGATGTCGGTGACTTGGATGAGTTGCTCTGAATTGATATTTTCTCCAATGATCATTAGTATAAGATTCATTGCAAATACAATAATCCAAACTATTTAAATGCACAGAAAAATCTTGAGAGGGCTCAAATATATTCCACCAATAGGAGATACTATAATTGCATTCAATGGATTCAAAGTGACACAAAATAAATAGTTAAACTCATATGCTTATGCGACTAAACTACCTGATCACCAGGAAAACGTGGCTTCCATTTTCTGCTATAAAAAGTTTCAAAGTTACATCAGCACTTACTATGACCGAAAACTGGCGTAATTTTCACTTGAAATAAAACACATCCAAGGGAAGATCCAAATTTTTATGATTACCAAAGAAGAGATAAAACTGTACATCTCCATGACACAAGAAATGTGATTCTTGCATTTCCAATGTCAATTCATGCAGCAGTTCAATGTGAGATGAAATCTGAGATTTGATGGGATTTTATGACTCTAAAAGCTTATTAGAATTTATCTAAGATCTGAATTTGTAACAAGGTATCTGAATTTGATTTTAGCGGGATATTTTGAACTGCAGAAATATATTTCTTCCCCTTAACGTACCCAGCTTAAACTGAGACTTCTTTGTAGAAGAATACCTTGTTTACTGTTGAATTATAAAAGACAAGGAAAAACAAATATTATAAAGAAATAGAATAATGGAAACAGATAGGAAGAAAACATGAAATGTATTCAATAGATGTTTGTTTCCATTAAGTTAACCAACTGAATTTTAAGCCAAGTCTACTAATTAATCATAATTCAAGAAATATTATCTGTCATATAAAATCAAAGTAACCATACAAAGCGTAAAACTAGCAGCCCCAGTAAGAAAGGTTAGGACAAATACCTGAGCATTAATCCCCTGCTCGTTCACATATATGCGACCATGTATATCACGCTCCTGACAAAAGTCAGAGGATACGTTAACAAATCATAATGAATCCAGTATCATGGCAAAGAAGGAAAAAGGACCCTAATTTTGCTACAGAAGGTAAAGAATGAACTCTCAGTATCCTCCAAAGACGAGAAATAGAGAATTTGGCAAGGTGATTATAAATAGACACAATACACAAAACACTTATTAACCACGATACAGTTCCGAAATCCGACTGCCATGTTCTTAATAAGCTTAATACAATATCCTACAATTTTTAGCTAATTGTGCCATGAATGCTTAAGTAACATCTTACAATCTTGAGCCAATTATCTCATGAATGTTCAAGAAACATCAAACAAGCGCCTTTCATATTGCTTCAAGACCACCATGCCAACTGACTAGTTCTCCGTCGTCTTAAGTTACTTATAGTTCTGCCTTTTTATATAAATTATCATATTTACATAAAAGAAGAAAGAATGAAATATCATAATAAAACTCTCAGCACTTTCTCTAACTTGGAATTTTCACACATTTACTAATCTCAATGACATACATGCTCTCGTCACTTCACTTATCCTTTTGACCTCCTCATTCACCTCCAACTCTTGTTACTTGGCAATATCATATTAAGGTTCTCCAACTATTTCTTTTCAATGCCATTGAGAATTCATGATGGGTGCATTTAAAAAAAATCCGACTTTTCGGAAATTTTCATTGCAATACACAAGCATGGGTAAATGCAGTACTAATAAATTTGCCCACTCCACAGAATTTTTTTTTTTTTTTTGAAATTGGGGGGGGGGGGGGGAGACCACCTCAAGAAAAGCTTGATGTTTTAAGACCTCGGCTTCTGGGTCTTTGATAAGCACGAACTTATAAAAGCTAACAACCAAGAATTCCTCCAGCTCTTCAACAGCTTCTCCTTCAACTCGATGTACTCGAGGACAGCATCCGATTATCCTACTCCGCCTCTTCTCCCAATTTAGGGACGGAACCAAAGAGAGGTTTTTAGGGGCAAAAAAGGCACCTTTTTTATTTTGGCGGTGGGTTCTGATAGGCGATGGTGCAGCGAATAGAAATGCGCCGCGGTGGACGTTACCGCCGCAGCTGGTGGCCCTCATCGCCATTACTGAACTAAGATTCATGCTGGCTCTCTTTTCTGTTACTGTTATCTGCAAACGCTGGGGACTTGATGGTCATTTTGTAATGGTATTTTTTTGCGTATAAACCTCCAACACCCACCATATTTGTATACGGGCCTCCCACATCTGCACAATTGCCAATTCAACCCTACATTCTCCCACAATGTATTTTTATACCTCCCTTATCCCTTTTTTTTTAGAGTGAGGGTGTGTTTTTTACTTAATTCAAGAATAAATGGCAGATAAGTGCCCTATTGTTTCACCACTTTTACACTTAAATACTCTAAGTTGTACAAAATACCAATTTAATAGTCTAAATCGTAAAAAGTAGCACTTTAATACCATGATTGTAAAATTGGCACTTAAATATCCTATTGTTTCATCACCTTTATAATGTAATATTCTAAGTTGTAAAAAGTATCAACTTTAATACCTAATTTGTAAGAAAGTAGCATTTTAATATCTTCCGTTAGTTGTAAGGGCATAGTCCTTATATATTCCCATGACAACTAACAAAAGGTACTAGCGTGCCAAATTTTCACAACTTAAGGTCTTAAAATATAACTTTTCATAACTTAGGATATTTCAGTGTAAAAGTGGTAAAATAGTAGGGTATTAAAATGCCGTTTAGCTTTAACTCAATGCCAAAACATATAACGATAAATTAGCAAATAAGATGGATTTTGGGAGTGTATAGGCTAAAACCCCTCTCGTAACTGGGGGAGGCCTAAATTTTTTTAAGAATTCGGCAGGATGGACGGTGCAGGCATATGCTGTCCTTTTCTTTGTTGAATTGTCAAATTCTGATACAGGACATATAAATAGAGAGAACAATAGGAATGCACGGAATGCAATGTTTTAACCTAAAATTTAGAAGATTCAGAATCAAATAGAGTATAAATTTGATTTATAACGTTATTATTATTCCAAAATATTGTGGGCACAGTAGCATCTGACGCTCGATAGCTTGTCGCCACTTTGCGTCATCAGTTGCAACTAAGATACTTTCTGCTGACTACTTTTGGGCACGAGGAACCTTGGCTTAGTACCAACCGAGAGGTCTGGAGCCCCTCCTCCCACCATCAGACCCATGTGAGTAGTACAGTGTTGCAATACCTAATAATTAGAAATTAGGAATTCGTATATGTCATAAACACGGATCGACCCTTGACCTTTTAAGCCAAAGCCGAGTTCACCCGAAAACATAAAACATGACTTATCATTTCATGTCTTCTTCCTGTATAGAAATAAAAAGATTCTCAACTATGCAAATCAGCAATCTGAAAAGATGATACTAGACACTCTAGGACAGTTTTCAACATAGCAAAAGCCAGCTTACTCAAATAAACATTACAAACAAGATTACATATGCAGCAATCATAAGCATACAGTGTTAAATTACACATAATAAGGCACTGCTGCACTGAAAATTTTCATCTTTTAGTTTCATCCGCTAGAGATAAATAATTTCCCCTGAAGCTTCAATCTTTAGTCTCAGGATTTGTTTCTGAATCTGGACTAAGCTCTGATTCAGTATCTCCTTTAATATCGGGTTTGGCCTCAGCTTCAGCTTCTGCATCTGCTTCTGCTTCTGCTTCAGCTTCAGCTTCAGAATGTACTGCCTCCTGGCCCATGTCAATATCAGGGCTCTGCTTTGTAGTATCTTCAGGTGTTGTATCTCCACTCTGCGCAATATTCAAGCCTGCAGCATCAGATTCCATTGGAATTGCTCCCTCCTCTAGCTCGGCCCCACTTCCCCCATCAGTCTCAGTTGCTGGAGTTGCAACCTGCTGTATAACGAAACAAAAGACATTTTTGAGTCGAAGGCATTTCTACACCAAAGTCATTATCCGAATTTTTTATTCATGAATCCTACTCTTCCATTTCGCCCTGATTATAGTTATTTCCTCTATCAAGTTAATCATTATCATACGTAATTGCTTCCAATCAAGTTCTCTTACGCCTATACCTCTAGTCCTTGCTCAAAAATATTTTTGAGTAGAAGGCACCACCAACGACAATAACGACCATGACTTCATCCGAATATCTAGGATACATGAACCCTATTCTTCCCTTTGGTCGCATTACAGTTATCAAACGAGAACCAACCAAACCCCTGTGAGTTGTCAAATTGGTCTGATAAGTTTTGGTGCAAGGTTCTCGGATCAGGAAAATATTACCAGGAGATGGGTAACAGACTAGAGCCTTATTTATTGTCAAGCAGTGCAATCACTAACACAAAAAGCAGCACACAAAAATTTCTCAATGAAGTAAAAAATCCAATTAATAGGGTCAGATGAGTTTTGTGATAGGAAAATGCAATTCATATCTAATATAGATTACAAGCAAAAAGGAAAATTACTTCACACAAGATCAGTAATCAGGAAGATTCAAAACCCATCTGACTAATGGAACTGCATCAACATAAGAAATCAATAAAAGTTACTTTATGTTATTTTACTTCAGTTACCTGGTTTTCTTCAGGCTGAGCTGCAACACCTTTTGAATCATCCTCTCTCTTAACTCGTTTATTCTTCTCAGTAGGTTTAGCATGAAATTTTGAACGAATTTCTGGTGGCAAAAGCTCTGGAGGAACCACTCCTTCAATGCCATGGTCAGTAAACTGCAAAAAAATAAGTTAAAACTCCGAAGATCTTTTATATTTAAGGAGGATTCATAACAACCAAGAGGCGAAACATACCCGAGAAAATCCTTCCAAGTCCTGTCTGGCAGAAAAACGCAGCCCTTTCCAACAATAAACCTGAAGCTCAGAGGGTACAAGGCAAACCGTGAGAAAGAGTATTGAAATGTTTCAAAAATTAAGGTTTATAAGCATGCAGGAAAGAGATGGCAAGCATATAGAAGCCAGCCTACAACATGCAAAGGAGACATGTATACTTTAGAAAGATAAATAATGCATATGCAGGAAATAACAATGAAACAGTATCCCCTTTTCTGAAAGTGGAACGAAGCATGATGACTTGAGCCACCAGGATCATAACATGGTGCATTACTGGACTCTAAAACTGAACTTACACGGTTATTTTTTTGGTGATATTCAGCTTCAATCCCAGCAGATTCATCCATCTGTAATCCAAGAGATTAGTTGATTGTCGAAACATCAAATGAACTTATAAACAGACAATGAAAATATCCATATTCCTCCAAGTGAAACAGAGACCTCCTTAAGAAGAAAATCAAGCAGAAGATAATTAAGTAGTAAACCGAATCTAATCTGAATTTAATCATATTGATAACAGGTAAAAGGGGTCTCTGAGTTTCATACATCCTCTGCAAGAGGTTTCCAGTACTCCATGACCGAAGGAGTGCGGACACGCTGTTCATCAGTCAAAGCATTCTGGATTCACAATAAATTTAAGGTTAGAACATTACCAGTGGAATGTGTATCAATAGTTTAGAATAATTTATCAAACCATAAGTGTAAAGCATCTGCAACAAGGTTTATTATTTTTAATATAAAACATAAACTATTTATCCCAACGGTGTAATGAATAAGAACCTTACTTAAACATATAAATAAAGTAAAAAAACAAGTGAAAGCATTGATGAAGAGATCCCACTAGCACCACCATCAATATCCTCTGGACTATAATCAACAAATTCAAAACCATCTATTAATCCAAATTAGCTGAAAAAATTCACCACACATACACTCCATCAAAAAGTCAACTAAAAAATCACACCTCCCATTCCTCAATAGCACAAACTCACACCAAACAAACCAGGAAAATAAGAAAAACGAAGATATTGAATCTAACTCGTTGTCAATCACTCAAGAGTTTCATTTGCCATCGATCTCAGATGCTAGCCTCAACCTCGGTCTAGCCCTTAAAGAAGAAATTGCTTCAAAAATCACCTTGGAATCAAGAAATAATAGGTGGACATGGGTCACCTAGGACTTTCAGGTGCTGTTAAGCATCAACGTGGACTGCCAGATAGCTGTTGGAGGTTGTAGTTGCCAAAGGTACTCATTCCCCAGACGTGTTGGGGTTTTCTCCTATGCGACCCTTTTAATCAAGCAGGCAGAAGGGCGAAACTTTTTTTTTGCCTCCTCAAATAACGCAGTGCATAAGCTTTTGTCTGACTGTGCTACATGGAATAAGGCTAGCGATATGCTACATAGTATATGATATTTTGCTGCATAGAATGTTATTCTGAAATGTTGTACTCTACTATGAAAGTAATACTACATGCTTAAGTTTGAAAACTTCACCATCACATGCCCAAATGACGAACTCTTAGCATGCATTAAGAGCGTAAAACTTCTATATGTTATCCTATGCATTATGGTATGAGTATGAAACCACCTATGTTACCTGGGTACTTCTATAATGAAGCCGTACCCGTATCGGACACGTACCCAATACTTTCGCGTATCCAAACTTCAAGGACACTTCTTGGATATATGCATGCATTTATTACAACATGTCAACATGTACTCAATTATACGATATATGTGTTAATTAAAACACTTGTCAAAGACTTCCTGGATGTATAGCTTACACTTCACATCCGTTTCTTAAAACTAGTTAGATATGGGTCGGGTTCATTTCAGTCCATGCCCAAGTTTAAAACTATATAGTTAATGGGTCGTTTGGATGTCTAGTAAAAAAAATGAGTAGTTTCCAATTTATGATATCAATATGATAAAAGAAACTTAAAAATATGTTTGGAATTTTAATTCTAATGACACATGAAGCAGAAAAAATTATCTCATATACATTATTAATTCAATATATATAGGTAGTTGTGTCCCCGTATCCTACATTTAACAGTTTTGCCGTGTTCCGTACCCTTACTGCACTTGTACATGTACCCGTTTCCATGCAACTTAAGAAACCACACATGGCTTGGTAGCATGCAAACCTCTCCCATTATTGTTATTCAAGAAGAACATGCAACTTTGACTGGATTTCCTTGGAGATGATAACTGTAAACACTTATGACTTAACAGCTGAACATCATAGCTATGAAGAATGTGCAGTAATACGTAAACAATTATGAACAAAAAACATGGTAATTTATCAAACAATTTAAGAAAAAGAACTGTCAATAAGAAGTTATTTAATGAACATACAAAAGCAAATGAAATTTGTCACATACAGGATTCTGATCTGCCCATTTCCATAACTGTGATAGCTCTTTGTTTCCGAGTCTCCACCGTGGTTTACTGTGCAAAGAAACATATAACATGAATAAGTTCCGACAAAAACAGCATCTCGAAGAAATATGAATCTGCAAAGCAAGAAATTAGCTGAAAGCATAAAATTGGCATTTAATCATATATTGGCACTTCCGTGATATGTAAGAAATTAAGTGTGTTGCATGCACCTTGCTTGATTGGGCTTTTTCAGTTCTACCTAGCAATCACCTCAGTTTAACGATTTATTAGAAATGTCTGATGAAGAGTAATAAAGGTGCAGAAATCTGAAGTATTCCCATGTACACAGCAATCAGAGTAACTACATGAATGTTAGTTGATTTCTAGCAGTTCAAAAAGTACATGTTTTTTATAGCTTTTACACAATGCAAAACGTGATTTCCCCTCCCAATGAGCTGTGCTAAGAAAAAGGATGTAAATGAGTTTGAAATGTTACAAATCCATTTTGGGGAGCAACTGCATCTCTCGGATCATTATCTTAAGATTATTGTTTGATGAACTAGATATACCTAAAGTTCATAATTCTCAAAAACTACCAAATTGGACCAAGTAGATATAATTAGACAGCAATTAAGTTAATTGACCTATCCTATGGTCATGAGTTGGTCTAAAACATATTTTTCACATAAAAGGGTCTACTTGAGACCTAAACATATTTTTGACTACAGAGAGAAGCATGCTTATGGTTAGTTGATGGTAGCAATGAAAAGAAACTGGTTCAATTCGACTATACTAGATTCAGGAGTTTATCAAGGAGCAGAAGTGGAAAAAATATACTAGACAGTGATGACGCTGCAGTTCCGTTCCCTATAGCATGTTGTAGAGACACATGCCAGTTTAAAGCCCCACAAAAGGGTTTAAAGGAAGGCTAAATTAGATTGAACTACCATGGCCTTTTAACTGGTTTTAGTACTTAAATACCATGAACTCTAAAAAATACAATAATGTACCATGAACTTTCCCCTACTTTTTCACTGAACTACCGAGGCCATCTGCAACCAAGTCATGTGTCAATCCATAGAAGACAGGAACTTGGGGCGCTATAGCCAATCACGACCCAGGTTCAATCGTCCCAGATTCCCATGGAAAACAACCCGATTCACCAACTCCAGCGACCCAATTTAGAATTCAAACCAGTTAAAAAAATTTAAAAAACTCTTTTTTAAAGAATAAAGAACAAAAAGCACAAGATATTAATCAAATAAAGTATCTATGCCTCATTGCAACATGCTTCTCACAGTTTTTTTTTTTTTACCATTACTGATTTCAACTAGCATATTTCTTAAATTCGACTCTTGCAAAACCTCTAATTCCTACATTTAAGAACCGAACTTAAAGCGTACCATGCACCCTAGCGCACCGTATAAACTACCCCCTCGTACCCGATATCCAATGAGCGGCATACCATGCTTCCATAACCGTCCTGTGAACCAGAACGAACCAGGTCCCAGGCAACTAAGTGTCACAACTATCGTATGAGGAAATCACCCACAACTACAAATAGTTCCCAAAGTAGATTGCTGTGAACTTTTCAATAAAGTACATTAACTTTTAATAAAGTACAATAACCTCCTTCCCTCTCCCTCACTCTCCAACATCGGACTGCCGAACCCAACTGTTTCCACCTCTCTTCATCAGTCCTGACCTGTCCTGCCACTTCTAACCCTCGATTACACCCTTCTTTACGACTTCCCTCTCAACAATAACCAACAATGGTTGTTCTCAGATCAACAATCCAAATTCTTCTCAACCATTCACCCACTCCTACACCTCCTCACCCTCAACCACCAAGCAAAATCCAAAGTCCTAAACTTAAACCCTATGCTCTACTAACACTGAATTCCAATTACTCATTCTTGATCTTTTTTATAGCCCTAAACTCATAGCCAAGCGCACTCGGACAAGAAATTTTAGAACAAGAGGAAGGAACAAAGCTCTTACCCAAATTTGTTAGTTTTCACTTCCTTCACATACAGCATCTTGTTTTTCTTAATTAGTCGGAATATCGACAATTTGACTACTAATACTTTCTACTGACATTTATTGATATTTAAGATGCACTTTTAGAATTTGGGAAGTGGAATGGTTGAGCAAGGATTGTTGGACCAAATGTAGAAGAGGAGATGGGATAAAACTAGAAAAGATTTTTATGAAATTGATGGATAAGTTGAAATTGCCAAGTGGATGAGATAGGATTGGGTTGTTGAAGCTTAGGGGGAGTATTTTGGCGAAGAAATGTTAAGAAGGACAACAAAGAAGGGGCAGAACACAAGATGATGGTTAGGTCAAAATCCACTCAAGTTCCTCAGCCACCGTGAACTCCAGTTAAATCCCTTCGTTTACACCATGAAATTGGAAGTTAACCTATTTATATTGCTAGCAAAGTTAAAGTGCATTGTTTACATATGTACATGGTAGTTTATTGAGAAAACTAGTAAAAGTTTGTGATAGTTTTGTGAAATTTCAAGATGAAGAACAAAAGGGTAATTTGACCTTTTTGGATTAACCGTGTTAGGGAGTAATTTGGAAGTTAGAAAGTTCATAGGAATTGTTCTATTTTATATTCATGATAGCTTAGCAATAAATAAGACATACTTGTCATAGGTTAGTGTAAATTAGCCTAAAATAAAAGGATATTGACGTTAGGGTGGGAAAAAAGGGATGATAGATTTTTCTAGACCCCAAAGTGTTATTTATGTATCTATGTACCTAGTCCAACAGTATGACATTAATAGTCAAATTTTTTATGCTTGAACAATCCTGAAAATAAATAAAAAATAAAAGAAAACCAAATGTTGAAAGTAAAATAGAGATTCTAAATTCTTAAAAAATATCATCTATTGAAGCTCTCTTTGAAAGGATTAAAATAAATACAGCGCAATGGACAGGAATTTTTCATGCATAAAGCAAGTAAATTAAATGCTTACCGTTTTTTCACGCCATCTTGACCCACTCTTTTTTCAGTTATTTGCTTTTCAAATGGTGGACAACCATCTCGTTTCCACCAGACCTAAGAAGATAGCATCATGCAAATAGATCCAAGTTGATAAATGGCAAGCAATCATCTCCATTGAATTAGGAAATTCGTAAAATGAAGAAGAAAAGTCAGATGATAGTCTTACCCAATTTTTTTCTCGTTCTAATATATGCTCAATACTTTGAAGGAACTCCTTGCCTTTTGGTGGAATAGTTTCGAGCAACTTCTTCACACGTTCTTCACAGGATTTAATTTCCTCTTTCTGAAAAAACAAGACCAGAACATCTTAGACAGCAATTCTTTTCCGGAGGGGTGTTACATTGAAAAAAAATGGAAGACTTGGGCGAAAAAAACTTCTGAACTAAAAAAGAATTGCAATAGATGAATCCGAAAACTTGTACGAAGGTAGAATCAGAGAAAACAGTACAAGGTCATTCTTTCATGCAATTCCTAAGGCATACAACATGACAACAAACTCATAGTACCAACAACGAAGGGAGTAGATACAGTCACAATGTATAACTCTATATTCTTCCCCCATTGCATGGCTAATTTTGAATGTTCATACACACCATGCTTTCATTGCAAAACTTCCATGACTCTTTATTAAGAAAGTAAGTACAGGTCCTGGTAGGTACAACCTAGAAGCCGCCAGATAAGCATTAAGCGTACACAATTTTTTATGAGAAGTCCAGTCTAGGGAAGAAAAAGTACCCCCTAGCTCATCATTATCATAATCAAGCTTTTTTTTCCTCTCAAAATGAGGTTACTATGCAATCAAACTTCATAGGGGCAAAGTTCTGATGAAAGTTTTGTTCTAGTGCCAAAATACTAAGAAAACTATGGAGACAAGACGTGCCTGCAGCAAGACCTAGTAAACCCAAGGAAAAAGAACAAATGCACCTTGGCTTACATAAAGACTTCAAGCAAGACTGCAAGAGTGACAATAATTATACTAGAAGAAATGAACATGTGTTTGAGCATGGCACAAAACATAAAATTGCAAACACAAAGGCATACCATGCATGACTAATATTTCACAAAGATAAATAAGGGAAAACAAATTTGTCAAATTTCATAAATGATTGATAGACAAGTCCACCAAAAAGGGGAAAAATTATAAAAGTGACCAACCATGCTCTCTGGAGGCCCGTCCTTCTCATTCTTTCCAGGTGCCTACAGGAAATGTTAAATATTTAACTCAGTATTCTATTCAGATGAAAATTCCGGGTGTACAGTGCAATCATAAAATCTTACCTATTTAAGATTGACAAAATTAAGATGAAGAAATAATAAATAGACGATAGACAAATACGTGGGGTCTCTAACAAGAAATCAATATCATATAAAATATACATCATCTATATCAGACATTAAAACATACAACCAATGCAGTAATGCAGTGATACTACATGGTTATTATACTGTTTGAACGAAGATACGGCTCATAAAGAATATAATGTTTGGCAGTCAATATTCTTAGCCAAGACTTCAAGGATTGCTTGAATCAAAAAGATTAGATAATCATTTTAGAATGGTTAGCTTGAAGTTTCACCCCAGCTAAAAACTAGAGGAAATCATTGCACAAGGAAGGCCAAACAGGGGATTCTCGCAATAGATTAAATTTTAGATAACTACACTACACATCAGCACTTTGTTGTCTGCAAAGTGGATTCGTACCCTGATATGAAAGGATATTCTGTTTGACAATTCATATCAATCTTATGTTTACTTCAGGCTAATGTCAATCAGTTGGCTAAGAAGAGTACCCGCATCATAACAGGAAACAGTCACAAGAAATGATATTGAGACATAGTGTACTTGCAAATCTTGTTGCCATTTATGACCTGTCTAGACCAACTACTTTCTTTTTAAAGCATACATTAACACCAACACTGTTAAGCGTGGCCTTCTATTCAGTCTCCACAACTTCTTTCACAGACTAGCTAGGTGTTGTAAGAATTATGCCCACGGAAGTGCACTGCACGCCCAGCAGTACTGAACAAGTAAATGATTCCATTTTTAGAAGACACAGAAATAACCATAACAGGTGAACTGGATAGTTCGTCTTATGTATGCATGCAGATGTATTCTCTTTGTTTCCTTACTATTATACGAAGCATAGACTTGAACAGAGTTCTCTATATACAACCTACTATTTTCTCCATGGGCTCTTTCATAGTTATGAGAAATTCAGATAGTGGATTAAAAAGAATAAACAAGATGGAATGCACCTTCCTTTGATAAATAGCAAAAAGTCTGAACATGGATTGAAGTTGCATGATTTTGATGGTTTCTCATCAAAAGCAAACTGACTGAGCCAAAAATTGGCAGAAAATGTCTACTTTATAGAGGATAGTAACCGACCAAGCTGAAACAAAAATCAACTCAGGGCACCGATTAAGGCGATATGTAACATATAACTCATCCTAAAGCATCACAATGGGGAAAAAACTAATCTTTTGTGAGTAACCTATTGGATTTCGGACAGCACCATAGTCATGCATAAAGCTTTTGTACAGCTTCATTATTATCTAGTAAATCATAAACTTCTAACGCAAGCAAAGAAGAATGTTATATACTGCTTGTAAAAGTCTGGCTTTTATTTTATTTTATTTTT
>BQKN01062497.1:27829-51265 GCA_022839385.1 Asparagus kiusianus
ATATATAATTGGCTTGATGAATTCACTTCTTAATCTTAGATGGTCAAGATAATTTAAAGTCTTTAATGCATTAAAGCATAAAAAATCATAATCCTCAGTCATATGGATCTTGTAGAAATCTAAGGATCATGCATTTCTTACAGAAGGTAGATGAAGCTCTCAAAAGTGAATAGACTAAATAAATAAAATGTATCAGAAAGACAGGTATATTCCGTGAATGAAACAGCATACCTTAAGGTAGTCAAATAATATAAGGCACTGGATCAAGATATGTCGACGAAAGCTAGGATCTTTCAACTGCACAGAAAAAAAATTATAGCTTGTATTATCTTATAACACCAAGCAGAAATGTAACTACACAGAGGTTATAAGTCAAACTCTTTGCAACACAATACCTCTAAACCCATCAACTTGCTGCTAGTGAGATACTTAATGCTAAAAGCAGCTTCCTCTTGCTCAACATTGTTAGCATTTCCATCATCATCAGACAGAGGCTGAGCTTCGAATGCATCCAGTACAACCTATGACATTCATGATGTCCAGAACTAGAAAGATCAGAAGGTGATTGACACATGTATAGACTAATAGCATATGCACATGAGACAACATTCATGATATCCAGAACTAGAAAGATCAGAAGGTGATTGACACATATATAGACTAATAAAATATGCACATGAGACAACTGGAAAGGCAGCAAACAAAATGTTCAGTAAAATACATTCAATAACTAGCGAAAATAACGTACCATTAAATTGGTGAAGAACTTCTGCCACTTGGTTGGGGCAACAGTGGTTGAAGCTGGATTGCTAAAATGTTCCTGCAAATAGAATAACAAAAGATGGTTGTCTAAATAATCCGCTTCAAAAAAACATTAAATGACACATAATTTTTGCTCCTTCGTATGCCCTTATTACATTCATATCTACATGAACAGCATCCGGCACCTGTAGAGGGCTGACTGACACAAGTTCTAGGGGAACCACAAGAAGAAAGAGCTCATGCTATGCACAATAAATATTTATTCTTAGGAGTCGGTGACTCTAGATAGACCATGACTCTACAATCTATGCAACATCAGATAACCAGTTTGCTACATATAGACTTCAGATACTGAATACAGGAAGCTAAGGTTCTAGCTTTATTTGCTATTTCCTAGGTGCCAACTGGAGGCAATTTGCCCTGGAGAACTTGTAACTTACTCCCAAGTATTTCAGTATTGTACATGAAGGTTAAAACAATAACTTTTATTATTGGCAATTCTTTCTTCAGATCCGTCCTTGAAGAAATCATGTGCATTCTTTACTTCAGCAATTAGTAACTATATTTGTGGCAAAACAGAACTGTTGGTGCTTTGTGCTGAAGTACTCCAACACAAACTTATATCCTATCATCGCATATGATCAGATCATATTATCGGCAAATCGTCAAGTTTTAAATAACTAGTACGAAGCCATTATCTGGTCATTGAGCTATTTAGATGCTAAAGCACAGAAACACTGATGCCTTCGCTTAGACTTCTGGCAGAAATCCAGAAATGCTTGTACACTAGAAGAGGCATCTTTGAACAATTGTAAAAATCTTTTATAAATAATTATTATATATGAACCAATGATTCTGCCTGGGGTGGAAAGTGAGACAAGCCAATCATATTGAGCCAAGAAAAGCTAAATCAGTTTACAACTGTCTCGGATTTTGGTCATAGAATTCTAGGGAATCACAATTCCTACTTTTTTCGTAGAGAATCTTGATTATTTATCAGCTTACAAGTGCATATATAAACCTTTTATACATGTATAAGTTCTTTTTTGAAGTTCATGGTTGAATTATCAATGTTTTCAAGAGAATAAGAACTTTTCAACTGTTCATCATGTCAAGAAGGAAACTTCAAATAACAGGCTATGGAAAGAAGATAAAGCCACAATCTTTAAGTAGCATGGTGGAAAATCTGAACCTGTAAACTCCACAAGGTCTTGTAGAAGTTGAAATCAATGGGGACTCCTGAGATATCCAAAATTGTTGAATAAGCACCCCACTGAATATTTTACGCTAAGATAAGATTACAGAGACAAAAGATGCAAACAGAGAGGGGAGACTGTTTCGTACCTTCAGGAGCATCTTTTTCATATTTGGTCACATTTGATGTGTTGAAAACTCCCTTTATATTAACAGCTACAGGATCAATAAAAAAGGGAAGGTTATATGACTGGTAAAAGATGGTCATCTCCAAGGGTGATGGGATGACTTACCTGACCGCTCTGACAAGGGAAAGAAGTGTGCAAGAAACATAAGAATCCGTCCACAAAATACCACATCATTTGCCTGGATGATTAAGATATTAGCAAGAAAATGATCCAGAACAATATTTGGTGGTGTAGAAAATTTAGAATATATCCCATCACATAAAGGAATGAATAAAATATACTACTTATGGGTCAAGCTGCATAGACTCCTATCATGAAGCTGTATTCGTACTTGACACGTACCGTAACCATATCGGAAACAACACCTTTTAGAAACTTCTTGGATTATGCATACATTTATTCAAACATGTATTCAATTATATAATATATGCTCTAATTTAAAACACTCATCGTATACTTCTTGGACCAGTATCCTACACTTTGCATCCACGTCTTGAAACTCATTGGACAATAATCAGGTTCTTTTAGTCCCGTGTCAAGTTCAAAACTAAGATTTTAAACTTTAAAGGGTTCTTTATATATCAAGCTCAAATAATCAAAATAATTAAACAAACATAAAAGAAAAAGAAAAATATAGGGATTTAATTCTCATAACAAGTGAATGAAGAAACAATATTGAGCTAATGTAAATTATATCCAGATAGATAGCCATGTACCCATACCCCACTTTTTACAAATTTGTTGGGACCCATACCCGCACCCGTATGTATAACTTAGGCTATAGCATCACATTATACGAATACAAACCAAATTTTGGCTCATTTCAGGATATGACATTTTTGAAACTCAGTTCATAGAAAATGTAGCATGCATCTGAAGTATAAATATTTGCTTAATGCTACTTATTTGACATATATTAATAATGATTATGATTTTGAACCACTTGCATTGTTCCTGGTCAATGAAGTACCAGGCACATACTGAACCAGATATACCTAAAAACTCAATCAAGAGATAGTTCATGCCTCCATGGTCATCGACTTGAAGCAACTAGTAAGGCACCCCATATTTATGGAAAATACTGCCTATTAGCCATCAATGGAATATATTCATGAAGAAATCAACATAATAATGTGAGAAACTACTAAATTCCCAAACAACTAGGCACAGCATATGTTATGTATACTTGAGTGGGGGTTTTTTGGTGTAAAAAAGTACAAGGGATACAATTCTTCTTATCTAAGTGTTCTCTATATCTCTTGTATGATGGTCCCAAGAGACATAAAAACAGATTCTAAACTTAAGGCTAACCCCAAATAAATAGACTAAAAGAGGAAACACAAGACATAAAAGAGGAAACATGACACAATTTATGGTTCTCCCTAGAGCGAAAAGTGAATTGCCCTTTAGGCATGCTAACAAACAATGTCCAAGAACAAAAGACATAGACGTCTAAGAATTTGATGGTTCTGAAAGCTTCAAAATAGGAGGAACAAGAAGAGTTGTAAAATCCTTAAGAGGGAGTCTCTCCCTAATGGAACAAGATATCAGTGAAGAGTTTCCAAGGGAAGGAGAGGAGCCAGCTGAAGAGGCAGAACTTGAGGGTGTACTACAAAAGTTCTGTTGGATGTACATGCCAAGGAAATGGAGGTGGAATCATTAACCCGTTTGGATGATTGATGAGAAACTCTGGCTGCATCACAGGAACTCACAATTCTTAACATTAAATGGCAACATTTCAAAAGCAGCTCCGGAAAATAAAGAACAAAAATAGTATCACAGGCATCAACAGAAAATATTAGCACTCAGCTAGCTAGATAAGTACGACAAAACCTGGTTTATGAGTATCTTTTGACTTTTGAGCGTTCATCACTAAAACTTTTATCTTTTAACGTGCTAAAATGTGAGGCAAATAATCGTACTACAGAAAAGGATGATTAGAGTAAAATAGCTCCATCTTCTACCAGTCAAAATGAAATAATGTCATCAACTACATTGTCTTTCTCAAAGAGAGAAAAGAATAAAACTAGAACTGGCTGGATTATATGGAATCAGAGTTAACCACCAGTTCCTATTAAGTAATAGTATTAGGAACCAGTACTATTTTCTAGATGTTATTTATATGACAAAATATACAATCAGATGTAGCATTTGCACCCTAACTATTCCATGAGATCTCAATATCTAATAATTCTGTTGAATATTCTAATGCAATAAAGCATTTTATGATAATTTTGATGTATCATACCTTTGAGAGTCTTCGAAGAAGTTGATTGCATGTTCTCAGCATCACCAATTTCCCTCTCCCAAAGAGCTCTTGCTGCAAGCAGCCAAACAAAGTGATTAGTTATACAGTTAGCTTCAGTAGAAAATAACAATTTACAATAGATATTTGATGACTATCTATGACACACCTTACCCAATACATCTTGCTTGCTCTCAATATAACCAAAAACCTCTTTGCAGTCTTTCATGGTTGACATCTCCGTCAAATCTTCTAACAGCTGAAATATCATACCACCTTCAACATGCCCTTTTTGACAAAGATACAGCACAATGTCTAACAAACCAAGCCAAAGAGAGGACCTCAGGAAATGTAGACCTCAAAAAATACGTTATAAACTCAAGTGGATCTAGGAATGATGCATGATCAGAAATCAAAATCATAGAGGAAATGAAGCATCTAGGAAAAAGCATGAATAGTACAAGTTAAAAATATAAATAATACAAGCGTTTAAATGAGATACAGACCAAGAAGACGTGGTATTTGACCGCCAGCATTTTCCCCATCATCAATTGACTTCCCATATTGCATCATCCTTTCACCAGATTGTACTGCAGAAGACTGAACATCAAAGAGTGAAAACATATATCACTATCTGATACTAGACTATTAAAAGGAAGATTGTCAGCTGCCATTATGCAGCCAAGCTTTTTCATCATAGCAATAGCCACCTATGAAGCCCAATTCAGCAGAAGATTGACTGCCATAATATTGCATGACTCACTTGGCAATAAAAACGAAATTGTTATGTACTTGTCTTTTTCCAATATATAATCCCGTACCTCTGCCGTTTAAAAGATTATGGTAAGCAAGCATATTAAAAATTTGTGAGGAAGAGAACAAGGTCTGTCTAACCAAGGGGATCTAAAAGGAACAACATCCACGCCAAAATGAGAGAAAAAGAAGCATAAACAGGTGAAGGATATAATAAGAATCAACAGGAAACATGAGAGAAAGAGTGGAAGAGTTAACCACAGAAGGCTCCATAGTCCATACTTCAGATGAAGAAACAAAATTAACAATAAACAGGGGCTCCAATATCCAATTTGACCATAATGGTTCTTCACATCTTCAAACAACCCCAATTGTCAATCACCAATGGAAGATTTGAAAGTGCCAGAGGAGTTGACTTCAATTACATTAGACAGAACCAAAAAAAAATAAGACTAGAAAATGATATTTGAGAAGATAGTAGGGGACAATGCTAAAAAAAGGAATCTAAAGAACTTTTTTCCTATTATGCTAAAAAAAGGGAACCACAATTCAGAAAAGAACAAGGGCTGTGACAAAAAAGTATACCAGCTAGCAAAATTCCCAAGCTCCAAACAGCAGAAGATAACCCTCATGACAATATTTTGGCATCATTCACTGGGTAAAAAAGTTCAAGAAAGACATATTTCAATAATAGCCCTAGACAAAGATCTGGATTTCCCAAGGAATCTGAAATGAAGTCATATTATGTTGATTTGAGAAATTTCTCCAGTATCAGACCAAGTAACAATTTACCAAACGGTCCAAACCCTGTGGTGGCATTCCCATGGAATACATGCTGTTAAATCCAACAAGACAGACAGATCATGGATATAAGGCAATTTATTAGAAAAAAAAAGTTTGAGACGCCAAGAGAAAAATAAATAAGAAAATTCTCAAGAAAATCAAAGTCAGATTTGAGAATGTATAACAGGGCAACAAGAGGGTCCAAGATCTCATACCAAATAACCTTGCAATTACACCAAAAGCCCTGATTGTAACAACTAACAAACATAAACGAAGTGCTATCTCCACATTGATGTAGAATGTAGGTAAACAAGTGATAATACACAAACTCTTACGTCCATTGCATGTGTCAAATGCAAGCTCATAATGGAACAAATGCCCTAAAAACGGACGGTTTTTAGAACTACAGATTAAAAGCATGAGGAAACTAAATCTCAGAACAGAATTTGAATTAAAAGAACTGATATTACGAAATTAGTCTTGGCCTAAGGATGTAGACTAATTGTCAGTACCAGAGAGATGACGTAACAGAAACCGAATCCTGTACAGGATTATGAATTATACCCCATAAATTAGCTAAGTTTAAACCTAGAGGCGAGCAGCCCAGGTCATTAGCGATGCTAGAACAAACAGAAAAAGGGAACTGATAACAGCGGGTTGAAAAATGCAATTTGGACAAGGATCCTGAATTTTTTTCCCTAAGATTGAAAATCTTTTCCAAGAAACATTAAATGCTTGTTCTCAAACAAAAAAATGGGGAAATGCTCGCAGTTCACCTTGGCATGCATACATATCAAAAAAACAAAACTGTCACTGGAAGCAAAATTGGACATAGCATCTCACCACTAGTTCCTGCAGTAGTGTTCGAAGAGCATTTTCCAGAGATTGATTCTCATCTTGGACAAGTACAGTCTGTTTCTGTTCACAAAATTCATTCAAGTATTTCAGTCTAATAAAAGTATGGCTACCATTCTAATATAAGAAGATTACGGCTGTCTGACTCCTCCGAAAAATTTCAAACACACAAAATATGTATGAATCATGTAACCAATACCTAATCAATGAACAATAACTTGTATGTTGCAGCAGTTCGAAGTGTCAAGTCAGTATAGTACATTGGAATTGGGAAATAAACTTTGAACCGTTATAAACGAACAACTATCTTCAGCAAGTGATCCAAGTGCAAGCTTTATCCATTATTTAGACAAAGCAAACAATCAATAAGGATCTTCAACAATGTCATAAACAGGAACAAGAGAATGATATTAAACCATTTAGAGATCATTTTGAGTCTACAAAATAATTAAGATGTTTTAACCATGTGAAATAGTAGTATATCTTTCTACAGGATAGATTTTGTACTTATTTGTAAGAGATGGCTTTACCATGATATTTATCTTTGATTGACAAGAGGTTTACCTGAATTAAAATGTATAAATTGTTCAAAAGATTAGCGTTCCAATTGACATAAGAGGTTAAATATTTTGTAAGGTGAAATGTAATTTAAGTGTTAAAAAATTGCTTCCCATGTATTTGGTTCATAACTGCAGGTCCTCAATCCGCACTACACTGAGATAACTAAATCACATGTTCTCTTGTAAAGTCGATGTGAAGAAGGCCTGCATGCCCGTCTTTCTACATATGCATGGTGTTAATTATTTGATTTCTTCACTAAACAGTCATAGACAAATTATTACGCACTAATTCAATTGATAGCACGAGTTATTGTTGATCTAAGAATAGTCCAGAACAGATCAACAATTTAGTATCATTAGTATCCACAAAGAAAAGGCAATCAATCCATGATCATAAGTGTGACTGTTCCTTATACCAAGTATTGTTGTTAAAAGGTGACTGAAATCATAGAAATTATCTCGAAAGCATTGTTTTAAATATCTCGACATTGTCCGACATATCAGCCAATATAACCTTTTACAAGGCTAGCAGCAAAACGATATGGTCTACATATCCTATACCGTTTTTTGACAATTTCGGGCACCATATCCCCAACATGGCTGATATATCTGCTGATATGTTGGCCAACAAGTCCTTTACACAGCTCATCATAAAACAATATACCGATTTTTGCAATTTTTGTGCGATAAATCATGGTTTCCCGATATACAAAGTAGGCATTTCAACTCAATTAAATATTGCAATGTTGATTTTATTTGTTTTAAAAGGTTGCTTAGTGATCCTAAACATATATTATCTACATTTTCATATGCTTAGACTTCATTAAGTATGTTTAGATTATTTACGACATTATATTATATATGCACATCATCCGATATAGCACTATGATATTTACCAACTATCCATGATATTTCCCCGATATCCGCAATCCGATATTTCCCCGATATATATTTAAAACCTTGCTCGAGAATTCTGTGCATGGACTACTAATTCTCAAAGTGTGGCCATAATCACAATAATAGATCAATAACTTATTCCGACTGGAGCCAAGAGGTACAGGACAAATGGTTAGATGTTGTGATAAAATCATCAATACCTGAGGTTTTATAGCTTCTTGTACTGCTTGAAGGGCACAGTTTTCAGGGGGAGCAGGTTGCAATATAACTCTTCTAAATACTTCCTGAGAACAGAAATTTTTTTTCATCTTAACACTGAAAATGAGCTTGAAGCTGACTATGAAATGGAAATTAATGCAAGAACAAAAGATAGATATGAACAACACAGATAAAAAAATAGAAAATACAAACTGGTTCATGCATATTTGAGTAAATTTAAATTCTGATAAAGTTCAAGGAAATTGAACTGATTACATGATAAATCTAACTATCTCCAGAATGTTGCAACTTTGCTTTTCTAAGTGCAAATTCAATTTCAAGAGTTACATTTTTTTGTAAAAGTACCTAAAGCTGCATGCAAGCCATAAGACAATGTAACAATTAATATCACAGGTTGATTTCAGCTTTCAGATCAATAGAGCATCATAAACCATATAAGCATATCCTGAAAGACACTATACAAAATGATGAGGAAATGCTTTAGGGCATCATATAGTCCAGTGTCCACTATATGTAGTAATTAATGACACTATTATAAATAACGGTAACTAGCGCTGTAATAGTTGCGCTAATAGCGTCCATTGCCCCTTTGGCAACACCCAATAGCGACGACATATTGGGGAATATGCACTTTTCACTCGCAAAAGCGGCCAATAGCGGCCACAACCGTAAATAACGGGCGATTGCAGGTATAACTCGTTTTTTGACTGCTATTTAAAAGCGTTTTTAGGTTTATTTTTTAAATTATCCACCCGCACCCGGAAGACCCAATATTTTAAGTCATTGCTGATCATTGTTTTTTTCTCCTAAGTCTCCCCTCGTGATCCAACTCTAAAAAAAACTACCCCCCAAACGGTCGCCACCTCCCACTGCATACTGCCACCTCCAGCGACTTTTAATGTATTCTTGCCGTCTCCCACAACCTCCGGTACCTCCATTAGCACCTCCTCTCACTGTCACAACTCCTCTCGCTGTAAGCTCCTCCTATTGTAGTCCTCTCACCACTCAGCTCATCTTTTTTAAGACAACTCTTTGACCCCTCATCCAGTCGTCTTCGATATTATATGATGATTATATGTCTATTTGATCTCTGTAGATCATCAATTATGCACTTTTAGATTTCCTAGATTTTTCTTTAATTTTTCTTCCTTTTTTTAATATTTATATACATCTAAAGTAGACTATTATTTGACTTTGCACCGCAATGACCTCAAATAGCCTTAGTGGTGTCGCACCGCTACGAGACGCTATCCGTTATCGATAACTTTGGTTATTAACATATATTTCACCATTCGCAAAGCATAAACAACAGAACCGTATCCAGAGACGGATCTGCCCTCTAGCGTGCAGTTGCACCCCTAAGAATTCTGTATTTACATTATAAAGCATTCTTCAATTTCAATCTGTACCCCCCCCCCCAAAAAAAAAACCCCCAAAATAAGAAGAAAAAAACTTGTAAGATTTGCACCCCAATGGCCCAACACTTGCTTATATAACCAATAAGTAGCAGCCCATTTGCATTAAATAGCTTATTCCATTTGAGTTTAGCCCATAATTATATAATCAACGATTATATTTTAATTTTACGTAGATTGATACTATGGTCTGCCCCCTAAGAAAATTTTTCTATATCCACCGCTGAACATATCATTTCCTACAGCCAGCTTAAAAACACAAATTTCATATCCTTATTAAACGTAAACCCATCCTCATATGATTCAGGCAAGACATTTCAACCTAATATCCGAGCTTATAAGAGTGCATGAATGATTTCCACAAAATATAGTACAAAAAAAGAAAGATAGAAAGGCGGCAAGAAAATCATAGACAAATAGTTTATAGGCTCAAGGACTATCACAAACAATATAGTACATGAATGAGATACACAAAATAAAGTATAAGAAAAGAAAGAAGGGCGCCAAGGTTATCATGAACAAATAACTAATATGGTCAAGGCTGCCACACATAAGTAATTATCTTCGGTTTAGGGATTCTAGAAGAAAAGTCTAATGATAGAGTACATATATTGGAACTTAACATAACTCCTAGATGACAATCATATAGTCACTTCAAGTTTTTAATGTAATTATTGGTCGAAATGGACAAAGAGTAGTGCATAAGACCGGACAAAAGCATCTTGTATTCCTATGAGATCCTCATACCTGCAGACCATGATATGACCAATGATCGAACAAGCAAAAAAGAGTTGAGAACAAAGAGAGACAGATTAAACTGTTGGCCAGTGATATTGATAGAAGACAGATTTAAGACTGCAGAGATGCCAAGATAACTATGTATTTCTCCTACCGTAAATGCTTTAATGATAGGGACGCAACCTTCTCGTTCCCCTCTTTTTAGTACATATTCATATTGCTAAGTGAGAAGTTGTTTTATCGAGCCAGTACCTATTCTATCCCAAGTAAAAAAAAGAAATCAGTCGGGTTCTTCCTCCCATCAAATCAAGTTACTCATCCATCAGCACAATTCTAATGGTTAGTTTGAAACTGCCTATGAAATTTACCACCTATTATCAAAACTTCATTGAGATTCTCCATACTTCCGAAACAAGTATAAATCTCGAGAAGTACTGAACCCCACACATTGCTTAACTTCAAAAAAAACAAAAAATAAAAGACTTTGAATCGTAATTGTACAATTCCACCAAAAGACTCCATCTAATACTCAAATATAGCAACCCAAGTCAAATAATAGCACCAAATAAAAAGGTCAATACAACTTAGACTTCCATGAAGGATAATCTTTTAATGACTATCCTAGTTACGCATCAAGCTGAGTATGTTAGTTGTTGAACAAAATAACTGAGGGACTAATTTGATGTAATTACACGAGACCGAATAGCAATATAGAGATTTGAGGGTCTATATCATAACAAGGATAATTTAAGAGACCAATATATTTAAAAAAACAAAATATATCAATAAGAAAATAAAAAATGATAACCCTCTAGTTATTTTTCTCTCCTTTATCGTTCTTCATTGGTAGTCATGTTTTGGTTTTGTTTTTAGGTTTCACTTATACATCCCTCAAATATTTTACGTTTTACAAATTACTTTCTAAATGTTCTTTTTGTTCTTACTACAGAACCAATATTGATGTTTGGTGTCATCATCATTATGAAAAGCCCAACAATGACGCTTGTAAACAATATTGTCACAACCATTATCTCTCCCCTTTTTGTCGGTTGTCATCATTGTCATTAATACATTATTGTGGTCATCGACATAACTCCCATTAATGTGACAAATTGTGGTGTCTATTGTCATCAAGAGCTGCAAATTAGTGTCATCAATCAATCCGCACCACATCAAGTGAACACAAAAAGAAATGAAAGCTTGATTTCTCGAACATTGAATTTTTAATTATGATACAATTTATTCATATTAAAAACATTTTAAAGATAAATATAAAATGATTAATACAATTCTACAAAAATAGTCATAACTTGTAACAGTTACTTTTAATTTTTAAAATTAGTCATGAAATGTACACTAATTAGATCTTTAATACTTGAGATTTTATCATAGACCAAGAACTAAAGCACTCAAAATACCCTCAATAAATTGTTAACATCATCAAATACAAGATGAAAACTCTAATAAAAAATTTCAATCATTTCAACCACAGATTAACTGATAACTTGTAGAACATGTAACAAAGATTAGACTAAATTGTTTGGCAATGAATATTAGGGACAAACCAAATGCGCGGGGCCAAAATAACTAGGAAGTCATCAGGGCAATTAGGAAGTGGTTCTATACTATTACCCTTTAGGTTAAATATTCCAAAATCATCTACCATATGCTCAAACTTAGTAGCGTCATCACTTCTATAGATGCCTCTGTAATTGAAGTAACTTAGAGTGAAATATATGCAATCTTTTTTCCATCCTTGATAGTCCTTGACATTGAATGATATTGCTCCGATGGTGCCCAAGAACAACACCCAATTGCCCAAGCTTTCCACTCTCGCCAAGTTCATATCACCATCGAGGTTATCAACTTTAAATACTTCAAACCTTTTAGGTATCTTATGAGTATAAGTATAGCCACAGAGCATACCATCATAGCATCTACCAACTAGTAGTAAACCTTTGTCCATCGAGGTTAGATTCCATAAGAAATAATCATGTTCATCTCTTACAACAGTAAGATTTGTAGCCGTGATGGAAATACCAATATCGACAACTACTAGCACACGAAACTTATCTACAGCATAGAGCTTGCCTCGATAGGACAATAAGTCTTTGTAATTAAGAGAGGGATCCCCAACAGTCCACTTATCATCTCCTACTCGAGAAAACACCAATTTACCATAAAAGATCATTGCCACTAGCATGACATCAGTATAGTTCTCCTCAATGTATTAAATAGCGAAAATATCGATAATATCGGATGGCCAAAATCCATATCGGATTGCGAAAACATGGATACATCGGGGATATGTAAAAAATGACGGTGTCATGTCGAATGATGTTCATATATAATATAACATTGTAATATGTAATGAAAACATATTTAATGCATTTTAATCATAAAAAATTGCATCATGTATAATGTTATATGATGTCTAGAGACATTAGGTACATATAGAGGTCAAAGAGAAAGAAGACATGAACAAAGGACATAGAGGAAGAGCGAGGAAGACAGAGAAAGAAGTTGAGAGAGAGGAGAGTGCAAGAGAGATAGAGGTGTCTGAGGAGCTTTGAGAGAGAGCTGAGACAGAGGAGAACTGGAGAGAGAGAGAGAGTGGAGAGTGTACCTAAAATCACCTAGCGTTTTTGAGATGGAGTGTCGAACGACGAGGAAGGACAAATATGAGATTGACTAGGGATTTAGGGTATTTGGATGTGGGAATTTATTAATTTTTCGAGTCTAGTGAGAACCAAAACCAAACCCAAACTCAATAACCCTTTTCATTTGGATATTAGCTAATATCGACCGATATTTTCTCAATAAAATGTCGGTCGATATTTCCAATATATAGTAAAAAAAGTGGTAAAAATTGGAAAACAATAGTATTAGGTAGAAGGGCATCAAAACCGATAAATCAGGAGATATAGCGATATATCAGCCGATATTTAATACTTCTCCTTTACAGAGATGGTTATAACCTTCTCTACATAACAGTCACACACATATTTCATATGTTCGTCGTATTTAGATTCAAATTCAACTGTGTATTCCTTACCAATGTCATCCTCTCGATATTCTTATTAATTATGCATTTCCTCGCTTTTCAAAACCTTTGGCCACACTATTATTTTATTATTAAATTATGTTATTTAACAGAATATTTAAAATTTATCCCTAATTTATCTTCACATACTATTTAAATTTTAGAAAAATTAAAAATTAATAAAAATTCATTAGGCTTATGCCTTTGGGTTTCACATCTTATGGAGGACTACATATTACCTTTCATCTTATTAGCATTTTAAAAGTATGATAATAGTATCAAAACAATTTGTATTTATTGTAATTATAATAGTATTAATAGTATAATAATTTTAATAGTGTTTTTTAAATTAATGAAGTACATTGTAATTTAATAATTATACAATTTAGTAAATTATTTACTATAGTGTAATAAATTAATTATGAAATTTAAATATAGTTACTAATAGTATTATAATTATGATATGTATAATATTGTTATATTTAAAAGAGATTACATTATTTAATATATTATAATTAAATTATGAATAAATTATAATAATTATCCAAACTATAATAATTAATCATACAATTCTTTACACACAACTTTATCGTACAATTTATTCATTTAAAAATATAGTGATTGTTCAGAATTTATATTGCTATACAAGCCATTTCAGCATTTTGCAGCCAACAAAAAAAATTTAAAGAATATAAAACAAAGTAGGTATGCTCTCGTGCAAAGCACATGCGCTATACTAATGGGTTAAAAAGACGAATTGCTCCTGATTCATGAACTAAGACCAACAACCCACCAGGGGATCCAACAATACTATGGTTCAAGACCTCCGGGGGATGGAGGGTGATGATTTTGTCATCGGAGTGCTGACAAAAGGAGCGAGCTTTATCCAAGGCTGCATTGAAGGGAAGCATCAACCACAGAGGTTGAGGAGGTATGAAGAGATAGGTTTATCATGTATATAATTTGTGGAGACAAAAACCCAGTAGGGATTCTACTGCTTCCTGAACAAACTTAAGAGTTTGTGTTTAGTTTTAGTACGAAATTGGAAGAAAGGCAAAGAAAACCGTAGAGCTCGGACCTCGACAACCCAGTGGGATTCTAACTTCCCAAAGAAACCCAAATCCCACTACATATAAAATCCCTAAAAAACAAAGAAAATAGAAATAGCGAAAGTTGTTCCTTCCAGGGTTAACCCTAATTTGATCCGATTTGAAGAAAGAGGTTAACTTACAAGAACTCGATCTCGATCAGCGTGGCTGGAGACGTGAACGGGGGCGCGGTCTTCGACGGGCTGATGGAGGAGGATGCGGAGGCCCGATGGAGCTTCGGCCGCCATGAGAGAATGAGAGAAGAGCTCTTCTCTCGATCCACGATCGTTAGTGATGACGAGGAATTCGATCGATCTAGGGTTCTGAGGAGGCTCAGTGTTATTAGCGCGAACAAGGAAATTTAGCAAAAAGATGCGCGGGTTAATTTCATAAAACACCCGTGAGGATTCTGGGGGCTTTGCGCTAAACTATCATTACTTTTGAGGGTTATTTGCATATTATACCCATAAAATCATAGGTGCTTGCAAACTGCCTCCCAAATAATTAACTTGGTGGAATAAACCCCTAAAATCAACAAATCATCAACTTGATGCTACAAATTTGATTATTTTGTTAATAATTTTTACATTACGGTTATAAATTAGCTTATCAAAGTTGATAATTAATTGCTTTGGGGATATTTTTTTAAAATTGATGATTTAAGGGGTTATTCTGCAAATATTCGTGATGTAAGGGTTATATATGCAACTAATGCTAATTTTAAAACTTTAACTAGACATCCATAAACTTTTGTCTCGAAAAACACAATTTAACATGTCATTTCTAACATTAGTATTTTCCGCTGAAATTTAGCTCACATAGAGGTAACTATATATCCCTTACACTAACCCTACATAAATTAAACTCTTGCCGTTATTCTTATAAAATCTATTGAATAGTAATTTGTAGTTTTGATATTTTGGTTAAATTTGACAACCTTTTGAGAGCTTTCGCACAAAATCCTCCTGAATTTTGTAAACTCCTCATAAATCTTTTGAATTTTGTGTAACTTCCCAAAATCCAGGGCTTCCGTATGAGATTTACAAAGTTCAGAAGAGTATTTGTGCAAAATCCCAATACCTACAAATCTTCTAAGGGGGTGTTTAATTCAAATCCTATAATTTTAGGATATGGATTTTACCATGGGATTTAAAATACATAGGTGTTTTGTTATAGGTTGGGGTTTCTAAAATGTTAGCCGCGCAACTTGTTGTCCGTTTGTCATCATCACATGTGTAATATTTTTATACCTAATGGAATTTCCCTTCTTATTAAATGTTGTTTGTTTCATTAATATTTTGGGATTGGGGATACAATTTGTAATATTTTGTTTGTTTCAAACTCAAATTGTAGCATTACCAAATGCCAAGTTTTTGTAATATGATGAATATGCTATCTTAGTGAGGTTATCTCTCACAAAAATAAAAAATTAGGATTTGTCAAATCCTCTCCAATTGAGAGGTAAGGAAACCCATTTATGGGATTTGTCAAAATCCTCTCCAATTGAGAGGATTTGGCAAATTCTAAAAATTAGGTATTTTTTGCACTTTTGGGATTCAATATTCTAAAAATTTTCTTAAAACAAACACCATATGCGGAATCCCAAAATACAAAAAAACTCACTTTTTTATCTCAAAACTTGTAATCCATACCAAATGCCAAAATTTTTGGTGAAACAAACACCCCCTAAAAGTGAATATAGAGAGAGTATGTGTTGTACGGGGAAGAGGGAGAGAGAAATTCTTAATCAAAGACAAAACAATTCAATCTTTCATGAACATAGATCTAATCAATGTCATCATATGTCCCTTTCCATGTATGGCTTAACCCTTCATGAGCATAAATCTTTTGAAATTGTGGTAGTGTCCATCACTGAGGGTGAGCTTTGGCGCAAAAGTAAGGTTAATGTCTTGTGAAACATCATGGATTCGTGTCTCAAAAACAATCTTTCTTATGTAAGTAAACACATACCCGCTACAGTAATCAACAACTGTCCTACTAAAGAATATTGTAGCAAACGGTGGCAACAATGCGCACCTACCATAAACTCGCCTATATATACCTCTCCCCAACGTTAAGTTTAGATCATCCCGGTGTCCCAATTAAGAGTGAAAAAGAGAAAGAGAGAGTGAGAAAGAGAGAAAAATAGATAGAGTTTCTCCTTATAAAGAGAGATTGTAACTCCAAAGTATTTTCCTCGCAATGGGTTCTTCTATTCTTGTCCGTGGTTTTTACCCCAAATTCATTTAGGGGGTTTTCACGTACATCTATGTGTTCGTTTTATTACTTCTGCTCTACTATTCACTGGGACCTTGCTCTATTGGGCACCGGGTTTGTCCAACACTTTCCACATAGCAGGGATAAAACTGCGTACATCTAATCCTCTCTAGACCTCTCGCAGTCAAAGCATCGCGTGCCAGGAGTTAGCTTGGTGCTCTCAGCATCACTAGTCTCCCTCTTCTGAAGATCTCTTGCTGCAAGCAGCGAAACGATTTGATTAGTAGTATGGTCAGCTTCAGTCAATGAATGACTACTTACAGACTTCAGTAAAAGATGATAATTTAAATATTTTTTTCAAATATAAATGTATACAATATGATCATAATACTCTTACATCAAAAAGAAGCAGCCCCATCACAGATTCAACACCTAGCTGGAATTCAACACTTACTGAAAACAAAGCTTGTCGCGCTTTATAGCCACAATGCATACAGAACAATTTGAACCGACATTTACACAATTTAAACCAAGCAGCACGTTAACAACACAAAAGCAAAGAAGTAAGAAGAAGATTACAGAAAAATTTCAAGACCATGAGTTGCTTTATTTACATCAATTTTCAACACTGAAAAACTCATTCTACAGAATGACCTCGTCCCTCGTACGAAACCATAGCTTCTGAGATTCCTGATCAAATTTCTTGGACCACAATCTGTTAACATATTAGTAATATATAGGGACTTATTTGTAAGTTGTGTTTTGTAGGGGCCTATATAAGCCCAAGTTATCTCAGCAATGAATTAGGGTTTCAATTCTTTTTGGTATCAGAGCTAACCCTAGCCGTTGTCCCCCTTTCCTCCGCCCCCCCCGCCCCCTCTGTTTTCTGAGCCAAACAACCCCCCCCCCTCTGCTTTCTGGGCCGAACCCCCCCCAGAACCTCCCCCCCTCTATTTTTCGGGCCGAACCCCCCCTCCCTCTCTGTTTTCTGAGCCAAACACCCCCCCTCTCTCTGTTTTTCGGGCCGAAACCCCCCCACCCCCTCAGACCCCTCCGACCTCCTCAAACCCAGACGAAAAACCCTTCTGACCCCGACAAACCCCCCTCCCTTCGCTGCTACCGAACCCCCCCCCCCCTGCTGCACCATGTCGAACCTAGAGTTTGGCATGGATTCCCTCGATTCAGTCCTTGAACTGATGACAGGAAGAGTATATATCTCACGACGATGAGATATATCACTGTTTTTATTCTTGTTTCCTCTAAGAAACGATAATTTGTTTGAGATCTTACTCTTGTTGTGTAGCAGAGGTGCTGCCGAAATTTTCACTGCACACAATAAGGGTCGGAAGAGAAGGTGAACAGGTGTTGGGTCTGAAGCCTGATCGATGGAGGAGATCATCAAGAAGTTGAACCCCGCAGAGGTGTCAACTTTGATGAAACTGATGAAGTTGTCGGCTGGTGAGAGCGAGACAAAACAATCGAAGAAGTTAGAGCTTCCAACCATCGATCTGAAGCTTTATGGACCGAGTACTTACCTGAGCTGGTCGCGACGGGTGAGATACACCATTGCAGGGAGGAACCTGGAGGGTTACTTGACAGGAGAGGTGACAAAGCCGGATGAGGACTCGAAGGGAAGAGATGAGTGGAAGTCCACTCATATGTTGGTGTACATTTGGCTCCTCAACTCGTTGGTCCAGTCGATCGCCACCACAGTGGATGGCATTGAGAAGGTGAAGGACGTCTGGGAAAAGTTGAGGAGGACCTATGATGGAGTGGGGAATAAACTAAGGGTGTTCCAGATTAAGGGAGAGATCGACGCCACACTCCGGGGAGATAGGACTGTACAGGAGTATGCCACAGAGCTGGAGCGGCTGTGGCTAGATTATGATCACTTCTCACCTCGGGCGAGCTGCAAGGACCCGGGATGTAAAGAACGGGAGACCTTTCTACAGGAGAGGACTATGGTGTTTCTCAAGGGATTAACATCAGAGTTCGCTCAGCGAATTGCATTGCTACTAGCTCAGCCGAGGATTCCCACGCTTGAGAAGGCTGTCTCTACTATGATCCAGGAGGAGATTCGCATTCGGCTGCAGGCGAGGACATGTGGACTTCATGTGGTGAAGTCAGCACTGGCAGCCTCTAGCAACACTGGATCCATGGGAGAGACTTGATAGTGCTACAATTACGGTGCAGTGGGTCATCTAAGGCATGCTTGCACCAAGACACCCAAGGAAGGAGATTCGGGTGGACGTGGATAGTTTGGAGGTCGTGGTCATGGCCGTGGGGGTCGACAAGGTGGAAGAGGAGCAGACAACCAGG
The DNA here is from genome assembly GCA_022839385.1 of Asparagus kiusianus. Lineage (NCBI taxonomy): Eukaryota > Viridiplantae > Streptophyta > Magnoliopsida > Asparagales > Asparagaceae > Asparagus > Asparagus kiusianus. The sequence continues at coordinate 47,106 of BQKN01062497.1, forward strand.
CGAATCTGATGGTAGCAGAGGGAGAAGAAGAAGCTGAGGTGGTTTTTACTGAGGAGGATCATGCTCTCCTGGTGATACTCAGGAGGAAGCAGAAAGTAGCAGGGGATGGAGACTTGCGAGGTTAGGTTGTCACTGCAGTGATCTTTCTTATGAGCTTAATCCCATCCCCCTCGATGATTCTAGGACCACCGCCCTAGATAAGCCTTTAGTTAAGTGATCTGCAAGATTTTTCTCTGATCTTACAAAATCTAAGGCTATTACATGGTTTTTCATCTTATATCTCAAGGATTTATGTCGTACTTTCAAGTGTCGATTCATCTTCACATTTGCATTCTCTTGATGATATTTGTCAATCGCTAACATACAATCATAATGAATAGAAATAGCTGGTAATAGTTTTTGTATTAATAGAATTTCAGTAGGTAAATCTTTCAATCATTCAGCTTCTATACTAGTAGTATCAAAAGCTATTATTTCTGATTTTATTGTACTTCTAGCCATTACAGTTTGTTTAGTAGATTTCCAGGACATATCTCCTCCTCCTAAAAGGAGCACAAAATCAGTGATGGATTTTACATCTACTGAGTCACTAATCTAATTTGCATCTGAGTAGCCTTCTAATATAGATGGATAGCTTTTATAATGTAAACCATAATTTATAGTTCCATTTAGGTATCTCAAAATTCTTTCTAAAGCATCCCAATGACTCTTATCAAGATTTGATGTATATCTACTAAGTCTATTTACTGCATAAGCAATGTCAGGTCTAGTGTAGTTTGTCAGGAATCCTAATGATCCAATTATTTGTGCATATTCTCTTTGTAATTGAGGATAACCTGTATTTTTCTTTAGATGTACATTAGGATCATATGAAGTAGAAACAGGTTGACAATTTAGATCATAAAAGTTCTTGAGTATTTTCTCTATGTAGTGTGATTATGACAACACATATCCATTCTCATTTTTCAATATTTTAGTGTTAAGAATTAAACCAGGTTGACCTAAATCTTTCATGTCAAAATTTTGTCATAAAAAGTATTTGATTTCATTTATGCTTTGTATGTCAGAGCCAAAAATAAGAATATCATCAACATATAAGCATAAAATCACAATTTTGTTGTTATTGTCTATTTTATGATATACACACTCATCAGTTTGATTAATTACAAATCCATAGGATAGTATGATCTCATCAAATTTCATGTGCCATTATTTTGGAGCTTGTTTGAGACTATATAGTGATCTAATAAGTTTGCATACTTTATTCTCTTGTCCAGAAGCAACAAATCCATCGGGTTGATCCATATAAATTTCTTCATCTAAGTCTCCATTTAAGAATGTAGCTTTAACATCCATTTGATGTATTATAAGTTTGTGGATGGATGCTAAAGCTATAAGGACTCTAATGATAGTAATCTTAGCTACTGGAGAATATACATCAAAATAATCAATACCAGATTTTTGGGTATTATCCTTTAACTACTAATCCAGCCTTATATTTATCTATTGTTCCATCTGATCTGAGTTTCTTCTTAAATACGTATTTACATCCTATAGTTTTGCAGCCTGAATGAAGATCAGTGAGTTCCCAGATATGGTTTTGAATTATAGATTGAATTTCACTATTTATAGCTTTCTTTCAAAACGGAGCATCTACTGATTTCATTGCATCCTCAAATGTAGTTGGAGAATCCTCTACAAGTAATGTGTAGGAGTCTTCATGGACATTTTCTACTCTAGTTCTCTTACTTCTTCTAGGTTCTTCTGGATTTTCTAGTGGCTTGATTTGTCTAGAACTAGTTTCACCTTGGTTAGAACTAGGGTTAGGGTCTGTGTTGCTTACTATGGTTTTGTAAGGAAAAATATTTTCAAAGTAATGTGCATCCCTACCTTCAATAATGGTGTTATTGGCTATCTCATTAATATCAAAGTTGATTATTAAAAATCTATTTGCATTACTATCAGAAGCATAACCAATAAATATTTCATCTATAGTCAATCTTATTTCTTTTATTCTTAGGTATTTTAATTTTTGCTAAGCACCCCCACACATTCAGGTGATCTAAATTAGGGTTTCTATTCTTCCAAATTGTGGAAGGTGTTTTATCAAAATTATCGAATGGAATTCTATTTAGTATATGACAAACAGACATTAGAGCTTCTCCCCACAGATTCTCTGGCACACCAGAATTAATCGACATTGAGTTTACCATATCCATTAAAGTTCTATTCTTTCTCTCAGCTACTCCATTAGATTGAGGTGTATACGGAGCAGTTATTTCATGAATGATTCCATTCTCTTCACAAAATTGTTTTCATTCTTATTCACCACCTCTATCTAATCTTGGTATTTAAATTTTCCTATCCAACTGATTTTCAACTTCTGCTTTATATATTTTGAATTTGTTTATAACGTCATCTTTGGTCTTAATTAAGTAAAGATAATAATATTTAGAACAATCGTCTATGAAAGTTATGAAATATTTGTTACCTCCTCTAGATATTCTTCCTAAATCACAGACATCACTATGGATGAGTTCTAATATCTCAGAATCTCTATCAATAGTTTTAAATCGTTTCTTAAGAAGTTTGGCTTCTACACATATTTTACATTTTTCATTATCTTTTATATTAAGTTTTGGAATTATATTAAGATGAATCAAAACCCGGTGGGAAGTCCTGCCCTGAGCTCAACCGAGCTCTCTGTTGGTGATGAAGCCGACGATGTTGGGAAAGATTTTATATGAAGATTTGAATTTTTGAATAAACATGTGGGGCTTTGGGTATAATTGCCATTCCAAAAAAAAGTTAAATATAATAGAATATTCCGTAGCATTTTAAACCCCAAGTAACCACATGGACTATTATCAATTTATTTATGCAATGTGATGGACTAATATCAATGTATGAAGATTTGGGAGGTTTATAAAAACCAAAATACTAATGGTTTAAGGGACTAATATCGAAAAAAAAAACGTTTTATTAAAATGCTCATCTAGCCTTCAACATTTAGTCAGAATATGCTAGGTGACGTAGGCACCATACTCTACTCCTAGAGGTTTGAGCCTAGATGAGCTTATGTGGTTTTCCTATTTTTCTTATTTTTATTTACAATAATTGATAAAAAATATTAAAGTTAAAGGAAATGCTAGGTATCACTAGATTCCTTACCGACCCTAGAATCTAAGTGCCAGATTAGCACCTTGTATGAATTGTGTCTTTGTTGAAGGGATGGTAGATGAGGCTCTTTGAAAGTGGGGAAGATGGAGGTAGTGTTCATAGTTAGTGGGGAAGTCTTGAGAAGTTCTAAGAGCAAGTGCAGCAAGCTCCCAGTTGGGAGTCCTAGTCAGCATGCTCTCAAGAGCTCTCAAGCTTTTTAAAATAAAAAATTAACAAATTATACCTTGGGAGGCACTCCTTTTTTATGGAGCTCCAACAAGCTCCTAGTTAGGAGCTCCAACAATATCAAAAAAACCCCTCTTCTATTTTAATATTTCACCCATTACTTTTAATTATATTTAAACCTCTTGTATTTTATTTCTAACCGTTACACACGGTCTTCGAGGCAACCCACGGTCTTCGAGAGAGCGCACACGGTCTTCGAGGTAACCCGTGGCTTTCGAGGTAACGCACACGGTCTTCGAGGTAATCCGCGGTCTTCGAGGTTGGGCACGAAGTTTGAGGTATCGCAAACTTTGACCGTCAACCGACTGATTCCTATAAAATTCGACGACTTCTCTCCTCAACCCATCATCTCCCAGAATAAAATGTCTAGCTCATCTAGCTCTAGCGATGATGAAATGATAAAGAAGTTCTTTCTTATGGGAGCTGTTGTCGTTGAGGAAGAAGAACAAGAGAAATGTTCAACTTCAGTTCAACACAAACGACGTATCGTGCTCCATCGAAACCGACTGGAAGGCCACAATCGGTTATTCCAAGATTATTTTGCTGACGCACCAACCTATCCTCTTTATTATTTTCGTCAAAGGTTCAGAATGAGGCGTTCATTATTCCTTCGAATCCACGACGCAGTCGTCGAACATGACAAGTACTTCGTCCAAAAGAGGAATGGTGCTGGACAGTTAGGACTATCTAGTCTTCAAAAGATTACTGTGTTCGCGGGAAAAACTGTATCCTTCTTCATTGATGATTCCATTGCA
>BQKN01062497.1:51275-69369 GCA_022839385.1 Asparagus kiusianus
CTCGTTGATTCCTCAACCGTTGGTTTGATTCCGCATGCGAATGGGTGTATTCCGTTGCTCGCGTGCGATTCGTTGATCTCGCCACCTCGTCACTCGATGGTTTGTCGAATCACTGTGCCGAGCTGTGTTAAGGGACCTATAGGCAATTTTATACGCCTACATACTGCAGCTATGCGGATGCTCACATATGGAGCATCCGCTGACTCCGTTGACGACTATGTTCGGATCGGTAAAAGTACGTCACTTGAGAGTGTGAAGAGGTTCGTTCGATCGATTATCAACATCTTTGGAGAGGAATACCTTCGTGCACCGACTAATGAAGACGTTGCATGCCTGCTCGAGGAAGGCTCACAACGAGGTTTTCCTGGTATGCTTGGGAGCATCGACTGCATGCACTGGACATGGAAGAACTGCCCAACTGCCTGGCAAGGTATGTATACTGGATATTTTCATGAACCTACAATTATTTTGGAGGCCGTAGCTAGCAAAGATCTTTGGATATGGCATGCCTTCTTTGGACTGCCGGGGTCTCACAATGACCTTAATGTTCTACATCGTTCACCGGTTTTCGCACAACTTGCGGAGGAAAGAGCTTCACCGTGCAACTATACTGTCAATGGCCACGAGTATAATATGGGATACTATCTCACCGACGGGATTTACCCAGAGTGGTCCACATTAGTGAAGACTATTCCAGCACCTCGAGGAAACAAGCATAAGTACTTTGCTCAACAACAAGAAAGCGCAAGAAAAGATGTTGAGCGAGCTTTTGGCGTGTTGCAAGCTCGATTTGCGATTGTTCGTGGACCAGGACGTTTCTGGCAACCTTGTGTGCTGAAAGATATCATGACAGCTTGTATCATAATGCATAACATGATCGTTGAAGATGAACGTGATTGTCAATTGGACAACAACTTCGACTTTACCGATTCGATACCAGTCGTTGAACCTTCTCATGTGCAAACGGTGCCTCTAACTGAGTTCATCCAAAATCATCATCGGATCAGAAACACGCAAACACACAAATCACTAAAAAATGATTTGATCGAGCATCTATGGCAGCTTAAGGGATCCATCGCCGAGGATTAAGTTTCTTTATGTCTAATTTCAGAAAAGGAGTTCAAGTTGTTGTACTACGCCAATTTCATTTTCAATAAAGTAGTTGTTTTCATTCAATGCCAAAATTTTCAACTTCAAGTACAATCATAAATCTAATATAAGATAATATTTGATAATTAGGAAGAACTAATGAGGATGCGATGCGAGTACAATATATGATAATTAGGAAGAACCCTTGGACATCCACCTCTCCAATATCTCTGCCTGACGCATTTCAAAGTATTGTCGTTGAACTGAATTGAGTGTTGAGAGATCGATCTTCATGATATCGTCATCTTGTTTCTTCTGTTTTAGCTCCATTTTTTCTTTGTTGGTTTGCTTCATCCACGCGAAAGCCTCTCCCATAATGGACTTAGCGGACTCAGATTTGTCCACATTTTGTTTCCTCTTGAGTTTTGCCGCTTTCCTCCCTTCAGGCCTTGCTATAACATCATCCGAGTCAATGTTCAACTCGATGGGGGTCGCTGGCATGGAATTATTTGGTGAGGAATCAGAGTTCGTGGTTCTTCTCGGCTGTGATCGTATCTTATTGTAAGTTTCCATTTGTTGGTTCCATTTTTGGTGATGACGCAACTCAACCCAACAATGGTCCAACACGAATGGCTTACCATAAAGGGATTGGTATAATTCTTTTACTTCTGCAGTCTACACAAGAGTTAAATTTAGAATAATCAAACATATAAGTTAAATATTTACATAAAAACATATAAGTTAAATATTTACCTGGTCAATAATTCCCGTACCAGATCTTTGTCTTCCTTCAATCTGAGCAACGTACCCGCATAACTTGTTGACCGACAGTTGAATCGTTGACCAACGGTGCATCATTTGGTTTGGTGTGCGACTCGTTGGATCGGTGGAGTATTGGATAAAGTAGTCGTTAGCTCTGTGCCAGAACTTATCTTTGTATTGCCCCGTGCCTTGGATGGAGTCTTGGCTCGTGTTCAGCCAAGCAGACACAAGAAGCTTATCCTCGTGGACAGTCCAATTTTCGGACCGCGTGTAAGCCTCCTTCTTCTTTGTGGTCAGTGTTTCTTGGGATGACACTTGTTGTGTTGCGGATTGCGATAACTCGATGGGATGACCTTCTTCTACGACTTCTGTATAGAACGGCGAGTATAAGGTCGATCCTTCACCGGTAAGGAGATGCGAATAGTAGTTGTTTTGGGAGGGATCCATGAGATTTGTAATTTGATAGGAAAATATAGAGTTTTTTTATGAGAGAGTTGTGTGGATTGTGAATTGTAGATTGTGAATTGTGAATTTATAGAGGTTTTTTTTACTGTTCAACAGCAAGAAAATGGAGCTCATAGCTCAACGGTAATAATTTTTTTGCTCAACGTTTCATTTTTTACACAACGGTACATTTTTTCACTCAAACGTTCATTTTTTTCACTCAAACGTTCATTTTTTCACTCAGCTGTCCAACGAATAAAACACAATAAAAAAAAATCTTCGTCAAAAACATCGAACCCAGAGAATAAAATGTCCACGAATTTTCCCCCAAACCAAAACCTCTTCATTTTCCCCCAAACCCATGCCTCTTCTTCTTCTCCCCAACCCAAACCAGTCTTCAAAAACCCACGAACCCAGAGACTGAACCACCACCGACCATCAGACCTCTGGCTCCCCAACCCGCGGCCTCGGAGACTCAACCACTGCCGCCCATCGGAGTACAGACCAGCCGCCCGCGAAGCTGAAGTCCGTCGCCGCCGATCTCATCGATTTGAGACAAAAAGGTTCGATTTTTACTTCAATTTTGTGTAGATCTGCGAAGATTACTTGTTGGGGGGGGGGGGGGGGGGTTGTTAAATTCAGGCCAGTTGGGAGCTCGCAAGCGCTCCACAAATTTGTGGAGCGCTTGGGAGCTCGGAAGCTCTCAGGAGGCACGTCAGCCTTGAGAGCGAGGCTTGGGAGGGTTTGGGAGCTTGCTGGAGGGGGGGGGGGGGGGAAGAAGTTTTCCATGGCCACGTCAGCCTTGAGAGCTCTGAAGAGAGCTTGCTGCACTTGCTCTAAGAGAAGTTGGAGAATGTGAAAGTTGCAACAAAGAAAATCATGACAAAAAAAATCTAAGTGATTTAGTTTGCAAAACAGTCCACGCTCTCCTAGACACTCTCAACATCTAGGCAGGCAACCTAGGTGTCATCGAGACATTTGCCGGGATCCAGATTAGACTAGACACATACTTTTTAAAGCATCATTCTAAAATCAATTAAATCTTAGAAAATTATTAAAACGCCTCATAAATCTTGACATTCATAGTTATTTTTAAAAAATCAATTTCATCAATTCACTTACTTACAAGAGTTTAACTATAAAAATGCGGTTAAAAATAAATAAAACACTTTTTTAATAAGCTCATGGTGCTACTCATGAAAGCGAAGATTGGCAGTGGACTTAAGTCTGCAATACAACAAAATATAAGGGCGGTCAAGTAAAACTTCCCAGTCAACATCGAACGGACAGGATTCATTCACACATCGAACGGTCAAGATTCATTCACAGCGATATAAATCTCTGCAGCCACTCCCAAACTTCCCTCGGCTGAAGATTTAGGGTTTCTATCTCTGCGGTCGCCCCCAAAGGTCGCTCCTTTTTCCCCCTTTAACCCTTCGCTTTTCAAAACCCTAGCTTTTGATTTCTAGGTTTCGATTATTTTCTCGTGTGTAGATCCATTCGTTTACCTAACAATATGTGATTATCTTTAGAAAATTTGAACTGATGGGTACAAATTTTTCCTGTTTTTATTTGGTACTGGAATCAGTTCATGTGCCCATTTCATATTTATGCTGAATTAACCACGTAATTTTGTGTAGGTTATCAATCTCAGATGAAGTTTGTTAGCATTTTGAGGAATGCGAGCAGTACTGAAATAATGAGTTTAAATTTTTTTTTGTGATTAGTTTGAAATGAGAGAGATATATCTGAAAATATTGTTTCTGTAAGCTTTTGAGAACTCTAGATTTTGCGTAATATAATCGGCAACGGAAAATACTGTGCGTAGAGATTCTTGTGCTTTGATGGAGTTCTTCTGGTTCCCGCGACATCTGTAAAGAAAGTAGGGATTTTGACCGATTCAGTTGTGGGTGGCATTTGGCACTTGACAATGTTTTGGGTTTATTAGGAAATTCTCGGATATAAACTTGCGACAGGGTTCCCCAAAACGATGGTTGATCTATTATATTGCTGTCGCAGGCCTTTAGCCATTAAACTTAATCTTGCAGTTGCAACAACATGAATATCGTGTAGACCTGGATCATGCGGTTGCAATGACATTATTCTGTCGACAATAATATTGTGTGAAATCCAAACAAAATCAGAAAAAAATCAATTATAAAAGAAATTAAAATATGATAAAGGCAAAAGCGAGTATACCCATGGTCTTTTGCCTAAAATACAATATAACAACTAGTAAAATGTTATCTATATTCTCAATATACCCTATGTGGGATTAAACTAAAAACACAAAGGTCCAAGCAGGATATAGCATCAATTCCTTTTTTGCGATTTGTATTTCATCCTGCGATACCCTTATCTGGTTATGTTCTGAATTTTGTATGTTATTTTCTTGTTTTTGGTTATCAGGTAAGAAATGGTGAAGCATAACAATGTTATCCCTAATGGGCACTTTAAGAAGCATTGGCAGAATTATGTGAAGACTTGGTTTGATCAACCTGCTCGGAAAACAAGGAGAAGAATCGGTACTGATTCTTGTCCTTTTTTAATGAAACAGACTTCATTGGGCTTCCTTTTCAGTTTCCAACTTCATTAATCCGTATCATTTTTTTTACTAAGTTTAGTACATATGCTAATCTTTGCTTTACACTTTGCTTGTAGCACGCCAGAAGAAAGCTGTCAAGATCTTCCCCAGGCCTACAGCAGGACCTCTCCGTCCAGTGGTACACTGCCAAACCCTGAAATATAACATGAAGACGAGGGCAGGCAGAGGTTTTTCCCTTGAAGAACTCAAGGTTTGAATCTGAAATTTATAATTATAAAATATTGCAGTACATTATATCCAAAAGTTGTCATAATGGCTAGTATCTTGCAAATTAGTGTCGAGTTGCCGTAGCTTTAAAGGTGAAATTGAAGTTGCATGTTTGTAAACCTTGCAATTAGTGTCGAGTTGCCGTAGCTTTAAAGGTGAAGTTGAAGTTGCATGTTTGTAAACCTTAATTGTAGCATCTTTATATGAGAAATAGTGTTTTAGGCGAAATTGCCTGAACTCTTTTTAGTTTCATATTGTGACTGATCATGTCACTATCCGTTGGATAGTTCATTTATGGCATCTCATTAATTGGAAATCATCGTTATCTTAGAAAAAATCGTACAGCTTTTTGGAGATTATGAGGCACTTGCAAATACTTTTTATAGAGACCGCCCGACCTTTAGTGTTTAATGTGCATCAAATAGCCAATTCAGCTGAATATGATCAGCATTGATTATTTAATAGAGACCATTAAGGCATCAGTACATACCATTACTCAGTAGCAAGCCCTGATAGATAAAAAAACTTTTATTTCTTATTTACTTTAGATACATGTAACCTTTTATCATGTTGTTGACATAATCTAAGTACTAATTCACTATACTTTCTGACTGTCAAGCATGTTGCATCATAGAATTTTTACTTGCTCGCAGATGGCTGGGATCCCCAAGAAATGGGCACCTACTGTTGGTATTGCTGTGGATCACCGTAGGAAGAACCGATCTCTTGAGGGTCTTCAGGCTAATGTGCAGAGGCTGAAAGAGTACAAGGCCAAGCTGGTTATTTTCCCAAGGCGCCCTGGCAAATTCAAGGTAAGCACATCCAAAATAAAACCAGTCATTCAGCAAAATATCCATAAAGATTAATTTTGACTGTCTACTGTACACTGCTTTTGACATAACAAAATATGCCAAATTTATAACTCACAATCTGTTGAAAATGGAGTTGACACTAGTTGGATATTCAGCGTTGCATTCCAGTTATGCACATCATAAAGGCATGTAATTCTATACCCTCTGTAGAAGATCATACAGAGAGGAAGGAGAACATGACAGGTGTCTGTCTCGCAACCAATTTTAAATCCGACATCTAATATGCAATATCAATTAGAATTCTCTATCAGCGCGAGGACCAGCTTTATAATCAGTACTCCATTTGTGTTTATTCTCCTTCCTATACGATCTGCGTAGAGGGTTCTTTACAGGATTTTCCATCATAAAACTTTTGTCTATAGAAGATTCCTGAATGATTTTAGATCTTGAAGAAGCTGTGATTGCAATTTCATCTTTCAATGATGCGGGCTGGTGGGTTTGTAAGCTGAATGGTGTTCTTGTGTTATTGCAGAGTGGTGATTCTGCTGCTGAAGAGCTAGCTTCATCCACCCAAGTCCAGGGTGACTACATGCCCATCACCAGAGAGAAGCCTGTTGTCAGTCTCGTCAAGGTGACTGAAGAGATGAAGGCTTTCAGAGCTTACCAGAAGCTTCGCTTGGAGAGGACAAACAAACGTCACCACGGAGCAAGGCTCAAGAGAGCTGCCGAAGCCGAGAAGGAAGACAAGAAGTGATCCAGGACATGAGCGTTTCATTTTACTTTCTAGCTATGTATCTTAATTTGCTCTAGGTGAACATTTTGAGTGGAGACTTTGAGGAAATTTAGAAGTTTAAGTTAATCTTTTGAATTTTTCAACATTTGCTTGATGTTTAATGAGACACCTGCTATTTTGCTGCTTTTTTACGTGTGATTCGCTTGTCATGGATCTTATGCAAAGTTTGTTTCATGGTTCCTATGCTAAGTTCTGTTTCCATGCATCTGTAGAGGGTATATTATCTTAAATTTTATGTCCAATACACGGTAGTGCAAATCTTGAGGGTTACTTGCATATAAGTTGGTTGATTTTGGCATATGCATTTGCTTGAATAAAATTTTTAGCTCTTTTTAACCACAAGTATCTACCAAAATCAAGAGGTAGATAATTATTTATCACTGAATATTAAACACAGCTCAATTATGACTGTTGTGTGAGGTAGGCATGCAAACTGAAGCAAACCAAAACCTTAGCTGAATTGAAACTAGAAAAAAGTGTAACCTAATCTTAACCGACATCTTATGCATCATCCAAATCTCATGCATACAGCCGTCTACAAATCCTTATGGCTGCCTTCTATTCTTTCTCACCCTTATCAAGCCCTGAACCTCTCTCGATGGAAAAGAGCAAAACCCTACTTAGGGATGATGCAATCCTCTCCCACCCTCTCCTCTTCTCCCTGATCCTGATCTTGGGTCTAATCTTTATGGACCCATTTAGATTGAACATGCTAAGTGGGCTCAACTTTCAGCCCGTTAAGCACGATGTCGCACCGTATAGTGAGGTTATGGCCCATTGGCCCAGAGACAACCAGAGCAGGCTGAGGTTTGGAAGGCTTGAATTCGTCGATGAGGTATTTGGGCCGGAGTCCATTGAGTTTGATGTTGAAGGTAATGGGCCTTACGCGGGCCTAGCCGACGGCCGGATTGTTCGGTGGATGGGTGAGACTGTGGGGTGGGAGACATTTGCAGTTGTTAGCCCAAATTGGTAAGACCAAAATAATATATTTCTCTTAAAAATGCAGAATGACATGAATATCTGATGATATGTCTATATCCAATCTAATCAGATATAAATATATTTTTTTAAAGAAGTTTTTTTGGCTGGATTCATACATTGAATGGTATGGATCAATTTTCGATCGGGGTTCTGATATTCAAATATCTAAGTTCGCTAGATGATAAAAAAAATATTTTGGCCTAAAATTGGTGAATCTGAAGTCGATGTTTTGGCCTAACTTTAAGTTTGTAGGCACGCTAAACTCATTAGTGAACTATCGTTTTAGAAATTAAGTATAAAACGATTGTATCATTTGATCTGCATACTTCGAGTTCTATCAGTTTCTCACATCTGATATTTATCCATATTTATCTCCTCATGCAATCCGTATCTATATTGAGTTTTGTTTTTGTTTGATATGGACTTTCTTATCAAACCGTTACATATTTGTAATCCGTATCCATGATTAGTAAGCATATACGCAAGTATAATATAAATCATATTCGATCCGTACCTGATCCATTTGCAACGCTCTGAAGGTCAGAGAAGGTGTGTGCTAACGGAGTGGACTCGACGACGAAGAAGCAACACGAGCACGAGGTGCTCTGCGGTCGACCGTTGGGCCTCAGGTTTAACCGGAAGAGCGGCGATCTGTACATCGCCGACGCCTATTTTGGGCTTATGGTCGTCGGGCCGACGGGTGGGCTTGCGTCCCCATTAGCCTCTCATGTCCAAGGGAGGCCCATTTTGTTTGCAAATGATTTGGACGTTCACGAAAATGGCTCAATTTTCTTCACAGATACCAGCATGAGACACAACAGAAGGCAAGTTTTCTTTAGTTTTACTATGCAACCAAATTTAAAATTTGGATTTTCAAAAGAAAACTCATATGGTTTGGGTGTCATCCACTGCAGAAAAGACCAGCTAAAAAGGAACTTTCAATAATTTCGATGCGTTTTTTTTACTACATATATAAGGTTGTCAAAAAAATTAGTAAACAATGATTCTTTACAATTTAAATGCATGGTTAGAACATGTTTAAATCATCCGAGATTTTATTTCTAAAGAGATGATTTGTATCAGATGCAATCTGACGACGGTAGATATTTCAATTTAAGATTCAGAACTTAAATTTTTGGTGAATACTATCAACAATTGTCTAGCTTATAACTCAGTAATTAACAATGATAGTTTGATTATGGAGCGCTAATTAATCTGTGGTAATTTTTAGGGCAAATTTTGAAAAGCAACCCATTTCCAAAAATAATTGTAAAAAACGACCTCTTTGAAACTTATTTGCCAAAAGCGACCCAGTTTCAGCCAACTGGCTGAAAATGGGTCGTTTTTGGCAAAAAAAAAAAAAAAAATCACGTGAAGTTTGATATTTTTTTCACAAAAACGATCCAGTTTCAGCCAGTTGGTTGAAACTGGGTCGCTTTTGGCAAAGTTTCAAATATGTCGTTTTTGATGAATAAGTTTGGAAATGGGTTGGTTTTTAAAATTTGCCCTAATTTTTATGTCTGCAGGCATCATTTCTTCATATTGCTAGAAGCAGAAGCCACTGGGAGGCTATTAAGATATGATCCTCAGACTAAAACAACACATGTTGTGTTAAGTGGCTTGTCATTTCCTAATGGAGTGCAAATATCACAAGATCAGACATTTCTCCTCTTCACTGAGACAACCTACTGCAGGTAACAGAAACACACACTGCTCAATTACGAGAAACCCCTTAACTAAAATGTTATTATTATTATTATTTTTAAAATCTCATCATCCATGATCATTAACAAAACACTGCTGATTTTGTAACGATGCTTTTTTAATTATAAAAAAAACATAAGCTATCTTTATTTTCTTCTCTTCAACTCAAGTTCTCCACGTTTTTCCATTTTGTTTACTCAGGTAAAAACTTAGGTTCAGACATTTGAGGAGCAAGACTCGATTTTAGAACTGAACAATTTCATTAACACTCAAGAGGCTCAGAGGATTTTTCTGTTGAACTTTTTAGATGAGGGGGTTTCTTGTAATTCAGAATGCAGATAGGTTTGATAAAAACAAAAAAATCTTACTTTTTACAGGTTGATGAGATACTGGCTAGAGGGACCAAAAACAGGAAAACTCGAAATTTTCGCAAACCTCCCTGGATTTCCCGATAACGTCAGAATGAACGACAAAGGGCAGTTCTGGGTGGCCATAGATTGTTGCAGAACAAAAGCTCAAGAAGTTATGTCCAAGCATCCGATCTTAAGGAGCGTATACTTCAGATTGCCATTAAAGCTCAGTTTTCTGGCAAAGCAAACAGGGATGAAGATGTACACGGTAGTTTCGCTGTTTGACGAAGATGGGAAAATTGTTGAAGTGTTTGAAGATAGAGGGGGAGAGGTGATGAAGTTGGTGAGTGAAGTTAGGGAAGTTAAGGGGAAGCTTTGGGTTGGGACTGTGGCTCATAATCATATTGCTACTCTTGATTATCCCTAGTATTTTGATTTTGTGTTTGTTTCGGTGCTGTGTTTGGTGAAAATGTTGGTGTCTGGGGATTCCTTTGGTTATTGTTATGCGTTGATTCTTTAAATTTGGGGTTGTGTTACATGTGTTGTGCTAAGTTGTTATGAGTGAACTGTTGGAAATTTTCACCCTGTTTCATAGAGAGAATAACTCTTTAACTGTTAAGAGTTAGAATATAAAATTATACCCTCAATCATCATGACTTTGGAGTTTCGATGCAATGGAAGTACGCTCAGCATGCAGGAACGTGTCAGAACATAAAAATAAAAGCCCTCAACCTTCACTACGACTTCAAAGTTTTCACGATGTGGAGGGGATCATTAACAGTCGGTAATACGAGACTTGTAATAATTTGTGCTGCAACAAATAAAAATGATAAATGGATACTAAGAACATGGTGTTAGCCTTTCTCATGAGACAGATACTATAAACGGTGTAAATAGTAGGTAAATAAAAGATTTTCTACAGAGTCAGCTTACAGATTCTTGGATTTCAGAGTGACCTTGATATTGCAGTCAGCTTATGGATTTAGCTTTTAGCAAAGCCACTGAAGTACAAATTTTATTTGGAGATTGTTTCTGTTGGATTCTCACTCATGATGTTGTATTCACCAAAGAAACTCCTCTTAAAAAGTACCATAGGTGATATGATACCATGCAAAACTTTGAGGTACAAAGTGGTCATGTACAATTGAAACCAGAGACTAAAGAGAGAAGAACATACCATCATCCTGCTTCCTTCATATATTATGTGCCCACTTGAGGTACATACACGAGAGAGAATAAACAACAAACTGCTAATCTCCCCTCTTGGTTAACAGGAAGTTTGCATCTTATCTTGTCTCCAACAACAAACTAAGAAGCATTAGATAAATTAATTTCTGCCCGAAGATTTCAACATACAGTACAATAAAGCATATCGTACAATGGAGGCTGCCATTTTGCGCCACCCACTCTAAATCGTTGAGACCTGGGCAATCGATAGTTGAATAAATCTCACTCTTGGTCGACGGCCACCATGTTGATTGATTACTGCTAACACGAGAAGCACAGCATGAAAAAAGAGGCTTGCATCTGGTAACAGAACCAAAACCAATCTTTCGCAGAAGAGAAAAAAAATGTACTGAGTTTTATGTCGGGAGAAATGGTGATGGTGTTCCTGGTGTCCTTGGGCTTTCAGAAACTATAATATGGCCTGGGAGTTTTGTGGACTGCTCGCCGAGGCTGATTTTGCCCTGAATGAGAGAAGCTCTCTTAGGATTGAAGAGCAAAAGCTGCTGCATGTCTTTAGGAAGCACATTGAATACCGCCTGCAGATCTCCCTTCAGTTTCTGGCATGCTGCTGAGGAGTCTGCATTCCCACCTTTGGACTGCTGCAACCACAAGTGCAAATATACAAGTGTAAATTGCAGGCTCAAAACGAAAGCAATGTTTGAAACTGAATGTCAATATAAATGTTGGCAAAGTCATCTTGTTGGGTCTAGGACTCTAACACATTAATGCATAATTTATCACATGAATAGAGGTCCAAACATAAAAGAGGATGTATCTGGCATGCTATCAAGAAGAAACAACCACAAACAAACATCCGAAATAGAGAAAGTAACTTAATTACCAAACAGTTCAGTCAACAACAAACCATTTAGGCTTTGATCCCTTTCATACATGTGTTTTATTTATTTTATTCTTTTGGAGTTGTTGTCGTAGTTGTTGTTCTCTCTTTTTTTTTTTTTTTTGTTTGGGGGGGGGGGGGGGGGGTGTTTGGTGGGGTGGTGGGGCGTGGGTCTTATGGACTTGAAGTTTTATTCCCTTGAAACAGTGCTATCCCTTTGTAGTGGCTTTAGATGTAAACCATGCTTAAGAAAGTTACCATTTCCCTAAACTAATCACAGATTATCTATATCGTAGTTCAGTTTCCTTTAACCTAAAGTAGTTCATGCTTCATCATATGAGCATTCTACTATATTTTGTATTTTCATAAGCTCAAATGGTTTTAACACAATCCTCACAAGAAAGCTTGGGCTCCACTTCAAAACTATATATTATAGATAGATGTGAATGGTTGAGAAATGTAATTAGAGTTGAAAGGAATAAGCATATAAATGACAGCCTTCTGCGCTTAGAATAAAGCTCTTTTTAAGTACTAAAGACAAGTTTGAGAGGGCAATGACAAATGGATATAACTATTTAACAGTTAAACAAAACAACACATCATCTTGTCAACCAGCTGGGAGATTTATATTATTTCCTGGAAAAAAAGTAATCAGTTATGGTCTCACAACGTATATCAGGGAAGTGAGAACTTGAACCTTAACATCCTTAAAGGAATACATATCAATATATCAGGACGAATAAGACAATAATAACTACTAAACAGGTAAATAAGCAGGTACACACACAAGAACAGGTGCTATGAGCTAACCAAGTTCCTTTATCCTTGAAATGTCATGATGGTGATCGATGATATGGATGAAATCCTTATAATCAATACGGACATTGTGCTTCTCTTCATTTAAAATGCTAGGAAAACTCAAAATATGACAACATTGCAACTATCGTGAGAACATAAAGGACAAAGTACAGAGATCTGTAGCGACCGGATAACAGCAGGTTTTCTGAACAATGATTCATCTAGTTTAGGAAGTTGAAAGCAGCAGATCATGGATAAATATCAGGTATTCTTATTGTGCTACTCATTTCATAACTGGTTGTTCCACACTTGCTAGACACTGGAAATGACAGTGACCAGACACATAAGGGGATAGAAGCTTGTGGATTGTTAAGTAAATTCATTAAGCAGTGACCAATCAAGTTCATCTGATAGAATTGCTAAAGTCCGGTTCTTTTCTACAACTACATTCACTCTCTAGGAATAACATCTTTTCATTTTATGTATTTTTCATAACATAAAATCATAACATTTTTTTTCTGTCTTCATTCATTATCTTGCAAGTAAATCCCTTGCATGATTTATCATGTATGCATTAGGCATAGCCACACTATTTCTTTAGTTCATTCCTGCCTTTAGCGGATAATGTCCTATTCAACATTTGTTTTCAGGTTTTAACTTATTAGTTTATTTTTGTCTTTTGTGGATAATGTCCTATTCAGCATTTGTTTTCATGTCTTAAAGACTTATTAGTTTATTTGACGTTTGGGCTTTCTAATTAAATCATTTTATGTAACTTTATAGTTTCCCATTCCATTACCAACTCAAGGGTGCACAAAGAATGTAAGTTCAAATGGAGTAGCCTAGTATAACAAAGAAGTTTCATCGATTAAGGTAGAGTTATGGAACTGATGCAGTGCAGAAGAGATTGCGAGGGGAACTGAATGTCTGGGCATTCTAATCCTAATATAGGAATAAGGTGATATTGTTTCATTGAAAGTGTAATACAAGACCTACTAAATCGAAAGGAGAGTTAATGGGAATGATATCACAATCACATTCACTGAGGATGTCCCCAGTTGGATTGGCTAAATTTTTTTTCCATAGTAGAGTGCATCTGACAGTTCAAAGTGTATGAAGCAATTACAGGCTAAGAATATTCTAACAAGCGACAGAAACTATGATGCGAAATCAAGCATCAAGATACATCATAATACATCAAATTCATTAAAAGAATCAACATTCTCCCAAGTCCAATGTTACCTGTATTTCTGCAAGCAAATGCCGCTCGATAGCATTAAAGGAATCAACAATCTCCACCTCGGACATTTTTGATATAAGCTTCTGTATATCACAGTTGATTCGAGCCTGCCTATACAATTTCCTCTGTTCTTGCTCTGCAGCAGCTCGCCTGCTCTGGAACCATGACATGAAATTCTTCCCTTCCAAAAACCGTCTGAAAAGAAAAAGGTCAAAACCAATCAACAAAAAGCAAAACACACTCAATAACCCAATAAAAATCTGTCCTTTTCGCACCTATACAAATCAAGCCAATTGGACTTCATCCTCTTAGCCAAGAACTTCCCGGGCCCTCTCTCTGCAAGGCCATTAAGAAACTCATCAACCCGAAACTGAGGCAACTGTGACGGCTCAACAAAAGGAGAACTCCCTTCCAAAGGAGCGGAAGCCCTCAAATAAGGCCCAAAAGGAGCAAGAAAATTCGTCGTAAGCTCCACAAAATGCCGTCTCAATATATCGTTATTCACAACAGCCATAGACTCCTCAATCCTCTGCGCCGTCCCAGCGTCCACCAACCTATTAAGAACCCCAGTGTCAGGCTTTGTCACAGGCACATACCCGCTAAAAACCGCCTCTTTATGCTGTGTCATCAAGCTCAGCGGCCCTTCCCTCTTCATCCTCACCTTATTCAAGAACCCACCAGGAGAGAACCTCGCCTGCACCGCCGCAGGCGCACCCGCATTCTGCGGCGGCGGCGCTCCGACCGAAACCACATGCGGGACGGCGGCGAGCGATTTCAAGAAGAAGAGATTGGTGACGCCGAGGACCATCGGGGGAAACGGGTGGCCTTTCGGAATCGAGTTCAGTCGAGCAAAATCAGGGTCGTGGATAGTGAAATAAGGCCTAAAGTCGACAGCCACGGTGAGGGGGCTAACAATGGCGACGAGGGCAGCCACAGCCTCGGAGCAAAGCGTCGGCGTCGGGGCGATAACAAGGATCGGATCGCCGAGCAGCATGAGCTCCCAAAGAGTCCACAGATGCAACAGCAGCCCCCGGAAGGGCACAAAGATCGGCGACTCCGCGAAGGGGCAATCGGTCGGAGGCAGCCGAAGCCGAAGCACTGACGAACCAATGGGGAGTTCTAGGGTTTGGTTGGCGACCGGGGGCGGCCAGAGCGACACGTGGCGGGCGATTAGGGTTAGGGCCTGCAACGGCCCGAGATCGAACGACAGCGGAGCGAGGATGTGCAGCAGAGGGAGAAGCACGGACGAGAACGGGGAATGCGAGAGGATCACGACGGATCGCTGGTCGCCGCCGCGGCGGAGCCTCGGATCGTGCCGCTGGCGGTTGAAGACGTAGCCGTAGACGAAGGAGGAGCTCGCCGGGAACCTGAAGGTGAAGATGGAGTCGAGGATCGAGGATCGGTGGCGGGCCTGGTGCATTGAATCGGGGAACGAGGAGAAGGCGATGAGGAGCTGCTGGTCGTCGGTGAAGGAGCTCGGCGGGAAGCAGACCTCGACGGTCTGGCCTTGCTCGAGATCGAAGCGGATGATGCAGAACCCTAGGACCCAGCGGCGGAGGCCGGCGAGGTCGACGCCGGCGACGGTGGCGGCACCGCCGCCGGCGGTGGAGGTCATCGCGGTCGGCGGGGGCGGGATCGGGGACGAGATCCGCTACGAATCGAGCATTTCGAGATCGAAACTGGGGATTATTTATTTATTTATTTAGGGTTTCAGTTGGTGGTTGCTGAAGTGAGGTGAGCTGTTTTGGGCGGGGAGCGGCGGCTCGGAGATCTGCTTCTGCTTCTAGGTAAAAATCTTATGCATAAAATTTTCTATTAGCCTCTCGACTCATTTTAATTTCTGATAGCTCCCTAAAATTGTAAGGGCACTTGCAATTTGGCCCTCCAGTTTAGCTTGCGTTGGACTACACAATATTTCTCTCAGATTTTACCTTTTTGAATCGAAACTCTAGATTGTATCCCTTATTTATGCTTAATCACACCATTTCTTTAACGGGTTTAAATCGAAGACCTGCATCTGTAAAACACATAAAAAGTATTTAGGCTCTCTCACCGTACTTTAAGGGCAATTAATCGTATTGCGTAAAAAATTAATAAAGAGACCAAATTCTTGTTTATCAGCAGCAACCCAATATTACCAGCCATTCATTTCCCTGAATCAAGCATGCAACCACGATACCCATGCGAAAAAAGTTCATGTTCATCAGCGGCTAGCACTTAAAAAAAAAAAAAAAAACAAATGTAGCAAAAATTAGAGAAAAACGTTAAATGTACTCGTAAGCAAGTTCAGCAAGCGTCAAATACGACCCTAGTAGAATCAGTCAGTGACAAGACTAAACGAGTACAAGACACAAGGTTTTTGTTACAACAAATAAAACTTTAATAAGCCGTTGAGCTTTTATACAGGATTTCAAGTAAAAGATCGAGGCAACATCGTCTGCTCTCCTCTCCTTCGACAAAAAATGCTGCATTCACAACTACCCATAAATGCTCAATTACGAGGGAGGAATATGTCTTCTTAGATAAGGCCTTGGCGTTGGAGATCGGTGTACGTTTTCTTGTTATAGATATTGCCCTCTTTGTCCTCGTACTCTTCTTCGAGGTCTGGACGCCATTTATGAACTCCTTGCCGTGCTTGTATCTTCTCCCAGAGATCCTTCGCCTCCTGTGCTCATACAAAATAGAAACGTCTAGATTAATCCACACGTCAAGAGGGATTACGATTACATTTTAGGCCACTGGAGCAGCTGAAGATATTAAATGCACTTAAAAAAGGTGCGACTCTTGAGCATAATAAACGGGAATCGACAATCACAAGATGAACTACGAGAGGATCGGGATGTCCCCCTCCGTAAACGTTCACTGTAAAAATGTGATAGTCGTAAGTTGAGTTTTATCAAATTATGTCCCTATCTTGACATTTAGAGGCAACGTAACCACATTTTGGTATATGTTATCCCCGCGTATTGCCTAACATCATAAGCAGTGAATTAAGTGGGAGTCACATAAAGAGGATTGTAGAGAGCCATGTTGAAGTTATTGCATCAACCCACTAACTTGGTAACTTGCTAGCTAGTCAAAAGATCATAAAAAAATATTCTTAGCAAATTAACATAACTGGTAACATTTTATGATCCCTTGTTTGCCAAGACCATAATTCAACTTTAAAATAGTACACAGCCGTTACAGTTACCGGCTTACCATTCATTCTTAAGAGGCACAGGGTCAATAAATATATGTATATCAGATACAGATTAATGTGTCTAGTCACAAATATCTGTACATCAGATACAGATTAATGGGTCTAGTCCCTACACTTGATGTCAAGTATGAACGTGAAATTTTAATCGATCTCATTAAGACGGGATGTAATATACCAGCTGGATCGATAATGGGTGTCAGTTTATGCCTACAGGTCAGTCTGTGTACATGTGTGTTTGTGACTTTGTGTGTGTATGAGCATTTGAGTGCAGTTGCACATTCATGTTTTGAGTGTACTGAAAGAGAAGGTACCTGAATTGAAGTAATCTCGTTGAAATTCTTCGTGTTAGGAATATTCAAGCAACGCATCCCGTGCTGGTGCCTCCACTCTTTGAAATGCCGCTCAAAGGCCCTGCGACCCCAATAGCTGTGGTTGCCACATATTTCACACTTAAATTCCTGAAACAAGCGCAGATGAAAACAGTAAATAGATGTTCGAAGGTAACTTGGTACGGAAAATAATATCATGAAGAGGTGGTACTTCTTGTACTACTAGAATGCTCAGACCGTGCTTAACACTATATAAAAGGTAAGAACGGATAACTGTGACAGAAAAGAAAAAGCAAAAAATTCTCTCGCTGGAGCGTGTTGGTGCCAAATTTCATCTTTAACAGAGTTGAAACAACGAAGTGTACAATATTGAAAAGGGTGAAGAAGAAAAGAGATGACCCACTGTGGGGAAAAAGTCAGATTATTGAATCAGTCAGCCCTTTTCCAATCAAACTGGGGTCAGCCTATGAGACATAAGGCTTCATAAAAATCTAACAAGATCTAGCGTTAAACTACTTGTGCCAAGTAAGCAACCAGAAAGTATAATTGCTAATCAATATAGTAGCTCACAGAGTCCAAATTCTAAGCCTTGTCCGATATGTTCCAAATTAGCTCTTTTGTGCCTATGTTCCCAAGTTTAACCCTAGATCACCATATCAAAACTAGTCATCAATCCCTTTTTCGTTAGGTACGAGACAGTGCCCCCCCCCCCC
>BQKN01062497.1:75485-86031 GCA_022839385.1 Asparagus kiusianus
GTGTCATGTCCCTGTTGGCCTTGCATATATGAATATAGTAGAAGGCGCCATCACAACAAACTAAAGATAGTAACAAAGTGCCCTGTTCAAACTACATGTATCATGTCCCTGTTGGCCTTGCATACATGAATATAGTAGAAGGCGCCATCACAACAAACTAAAGGTAGTAACAAAGTGCCGTCAAACGACAGCGCAGCACCTATTTGAGGTCATAACTATCAGTGTGAGATCTTACACCGCCAATGTGTACTACCAGCAGTGAAACAATGGTGAGATAACCATGTAACCAATTTCAATTGCCAATAGACCCTAGATAGTCATTGATAGCTAAATAAACAGTCATTCTCTTGTAGTACCAAATAACCTCTCTCATTTATAGTGTTAAAAAGCAACCATCATAAACATACTCACACAGTAATAAAAAATTGTCATTTTCCATAAAATTTGACTCTGAGTGAAAAATGCGCTCCTGATACTAGAGATAATCAGGCTGGCATCTATAGCCACATAGGTATAGTTTGAAAAATTAATGATTCCTAACATGAGTCTGAAATATAAAAGGTTGAATACAGATTACATCTCAGTGCATAGATCCAGCCAAAACATTTTAAAAAGGAGAATTGGTCCATTGAGTTTTTCTGATAATAATCAAGTACATGACAGTTGCAAGAGGAATTCCCTACAAAGAGACTTTTTTTTTGCCTTACAGTTACAAGAGGAATTCCCTACGAAGGGACTTTTTTTTTGCCTTTTGCTTTTCTCCATAAGTTTCCTACCCTGAAAATTTTCCAAGTATGGGACTAACTGTTGGCTTTTTGATAGGAGATATTGCATAGTGCATCTAATAACAACTGATATTTAGGATAAGGCATTTAATGCACATCCAACTATTGACTTTTAGTTGACCAATTCCAAGCACATACTTAATAGAACCCTTCAATATGCCATCAGTAAAGAGACTGACTTCTTGAGCATTGCATATAATAGGCCCTGGCAAATGGATACTCGTATATTTTTCAGGGTAGCAAGTTGCAACATGGAAGAGATCAAATTACTTGTCATCAATTTGAATGTAAGCAACAGTAAAGAGTGTGAGGCCCTATGAAGCACCAGTAAAATAACCGGACCATAGCTAGACCAGATTCGGACACGAGTAGACATTATACATGCTAGGGACATCCAATATATAGTAAACCTAATCAAACCTATTCTGATCTCCTCCCCCCCCCCCCCCCCCCCCGCGGCCCAAAAAAAACAACTGGGCCTCAACCGAAGTACAACCTTATCATTGCTCTCACTTTGACGATGGAAATCCGGCGTTAACTAGTTTTTGGCTCCAAAAAGAGAGGGCTTTCGATTCCATGATTATTGAATGTTTTTAGATACGTAAAAGTGTGCAGGTTTCGTAAATAATGAATCGGAAGTCAAAGAGTTCTATAGATGGTGGCAGTAGGGAATTAAAGACAAGAAGATAATAATGTCACTTCCAAAATACGCCACAAACTAAAAAATGTACTAAAAATGTACTGGGACTGGGGAAAATTGTCCATAACAATGTATCTATCATGAAACTTTTAAAAGGTAAGCATTCACCCATGAGGATTCGTCAAATGCCAGTGCCAGCATTATCTATTATATTACATATTTGTTGTAGATCCTTGCCAACAATAACAGTTGAAGACCCATCATCGTCAAATTTTTACAACTTAAAGGACTATAAGGTGCAGAGTTCTGAAATTCAGGATAATAAATGGTTAATCTTGTTACCCTGAGATAAACAAGGATCCCCAGTTTATTGACAATGTGCCATGGATTATGAAAGGAAGCTCCATGCATTTCTAAAAAAGACGCTCAAATCAACATTGTTCTATAACACATCGGTATACTCAAAACATAAATGATTTCAGTCATCTAGCCTGAAAGGACCAACCCAATATTCCAATCTAAAGATGAAAGATTAAAATCATCACCATACTATATAGTTAATGGCTGAACATAAATACAACATTCAGTTCATGCAAACCGTACCAGTCAACACAACTGAATGAGAAGATTTATGTGATTGAACCATAAGAGGAATTGAAATGAAAGAGTGACTATATCTAGGAGTAAATCATGAAATATCTTCAACACCTAGTTTAGTGCATACTCAGACATAATTGGAGAAAAGCAAGTCTGAAGGAGATGAGATCCACGAAGTGTTTCCATCGTAAAGAGAAAGCAAAAGAAGCCTACAGGCATAGTCACTAGCAAAATGTATAAATATGCACATGACAGGGGATTCCCTAAACTGAGCTTGTCAAAGGGGGAAAAACAGATGAAATTTTTAAAGAAATGGACACTATAACTCCTAAATTAAGGAGTTGTGATTAAAATCTTAGTTGTTTAGAACATACAAATTTCAATGTCACCCTTCTACTTGTTATGGGTGAAGAGGATCATGCAGTGGATATTTCCACACACTCTCTGACAGTGTTTTAAATATCGGACGTCATGTCGGACATGGCGGCCGATATGGCGGTTTTATACCCTAGCCGCCACGATATCCTTCATTTCAATGCGTATTGCGTTTCTGAGGTCATGTCGGGGACATGTCGAAAATTATCAGGTTTGTCGGGCGCCATTGCGGCCAAGAAATATCGGCCAAATTTCAGAAAAAGCGGTTTTTAGCTTATTGGGTCAAGTTTGAAAAACCCGACTAGGAAATCAGGTGTCTACAATTGGTTAGTGATCCTAACATCAATAAGTTATGTACTTTTTCATATGTTTAGACAATATAATTATCAAGTATGTGAATATTTCATTTATGATATTATTTCAACCTATCCGATATGGCAATCCAATATTTTTTTCATGTCCCCCGATATATCCCGATTTCCGCTATCCGACATGAATTTTGGCCGATTGACATGAACCCGACATCCGACATTTAAAACATTGCTCTCTGACATCAGCACTCATCGATATAATGGTACCAACACCTACAACATCTTAAAATAATTATATTCGTATTTTACCAAAAAAATTTATATATATATCCTATGTCTTCCAAAATCTGGTTAAGAAAACTCAGACATAAGAATACCTCTCCACTGAATTCAATAATTGGTTCCTCCTTGAGCATCTCTTCAAACTCTTCGGTCGCATCAACAACTCGCACAGACGGGTGTCGTCTATGATACTCGCGAATCTGAATAAAAACCAACAACAACAAAAAATCAATAAAATTAAAATAAATTCCTAGATTTTTGGTGATACAAAAGTAGGATCTTTTAATCTGCGGCAGAAAACGTACAAAAGTACCTCTTTTAATCTATCATAGAAAGCACTGAACACGTTCGTCCCCCCGCCGGCCGTCTGCCCTCCGAGCGCCGCGATCTCGTCCCTCCTCGCTCCATCCTTATCCTCATATGTCTCAACCTTAACAACAAAAAACACATATTTCCATAAAAAGATTAAGGAATCAAGAGAAGGAGAGGACTCTCAAGCGAGGGAGAGAGAGAGAGAGAAAGTACGATCTTGTGAGTGGTATCGATGATGTTGTCGATCATGGCGCGAACGCGGTGGCTCTGGTGGAGGCGGTCGCGGCCGGAGGTGGGATCGCGCTGGAGCTCCTTAACGATGAGGCGCTCCAGCCTCTCGACGTCCTCGTGTGAGGATCTGGTTACCTCGAGTAGAGTCGACGACATCGCCGGCGATGAGAGGGATTTTAGGGTTAGGGTTTTGCTGCAACGGGGGTATCCGGGGATTGCGCGGGTTTTAGGAGCGGATGGGATTGGAGTAGGCGCGGTGGCAAACGGGTCGGGTTGAGTCGCCATAGACCGACCCTTATATGCTTGACCGGCGTCAGGTCATCCGACCCGTTTACTAAACGGTTTACCCGTATGACCCACGTGACCCGTTTATCATTTTTATCCCGATCGGAGCTCTCACCCTCAAGGCGTGTTTGGATTTCAATTGGGTTAAGGGAAGTTAGGGCTTGTTTGGATTGAGGGGAATAAGGGTGAAGAGAAGTTAGGAGAACCATTCACCTTCATTCACCTTGTTTGGAATAAGGGGAAGAGAAGTTAGGAGGTGAAGTTATTCACCCTAGTTCTCATTGGTTCACCTCCTAATAGTATAAAATTTGTTACCCCCCAAATTGGGGTGTAACGAAGGGGAATGGAACTCCATTCCCTTCCCTTCCATTCTCTCACCTAGTTTCCCTTAACTTCCCTTCACCCCCTACAAATCCAAACATACTCTTAAGATAAACCAGGTGAGAGAAGAGAAGGGAAGAGAAGTGGGTTCTCTTCCCCTTGGTTACACCCAAATTTAGAGGGCAACAAATTTTATACTATTAAAGGGTGAACTAAAACCTTGTTTGGATTGAGGGTAATGGGGGTGAGGGGAAGGGAGGGTAATTTTTAACCTTGTTTGGGAAGTAAATATAGCAAGTTAATAGGGGTGAGGGGAGGTGAAAGGAGGTGAGAAAATACCATGATTTCTTCCCCCCTAATTTGGAGTGTAATGGAGATGAAAGTAAAGAGGGGGAATACAACAAATGTAGAGAGACATATTTAGCCCTAGCTAAGATCAAAATCCAACGGCTAAAATTTGCTCACAGAAATCCCACAGTATAAACTCTCGTTGCAAGCGCCTCCGCCATTTCTTCTTCATCCGCGTCTTATCTCGCCTCCGCGTATTCTCTCCTCCGCGTCTTGTCTCGCCTCAATCTCTCGCCCAGTTTGAGCAAGGGTTTTGATTTTTCAAGGTAAGATTTTCTCTCTGTTACTGAACCTGCAAGACTTGGCCTTGATAACTCAACGAAATTGAAGAAATGAGTGAAAGCGGTTGAAGCTTTTGTTCTTCCTCCCTTCTTTGAAGGGGTCTTATGTCAACTGTGGAGAGAATATGAGCATAAATAGCTACTTTGTGAAAAAAATGTTCTATTTTATTTCTCCGTAATGCTTCATTGGAACATTTTTTACGGGGATGTTGGTTAATGAGGTTGATGCTGGATAGTATTAATAAACGTAATTTGTTTTTTAGTTTTTGTTGATGAATTTACCTTGTACCATCCAAACTGAGCTTATTTGATGGAGCAATAAAATTTGTAAAAGACCGTTCAAAATTGGGGATTTTTGCAGCTTGAATGACAAGTGTTATAGTAGTTTTGTGTTCGTGTAGGTATTTGAGTTTCATCATTTAGTTGGTCGTTGCTCTGCTAACTGGGTATCTTTGCAAAAGAAGAGTGAAAATAAGCTTTGTATTGTTTTGTAGTCTCATCGATGAATATATTGGTTATTATTTTTCATTCCAACTATACTCTAAATTTTTTCATATTTATCTGATTTGTGTTGATTGTGGATATACAATGTGCAAGGAGATGATGATAATAATAATATATAGCAATAGATGCATATTTGATATTTAATTTCTAACAACAATATAACTTAATAATATGTGAGGGTATTTATATCAATTTATATACATTCCCTTCCCTTCCCTTCATTACACTTTCCAAACGGGGTGACCCCTTGATTCACCTTACTTGTTTTCCAAACAAGTTTTAGAAATTCCTTTCCCCGCCCTTAACTTAACTTCCTCTAGGTTCCCCTAACTTCCCTTCACCCCCTGCAAATCCAAACAAGCCCTATGGGGAACTAGGGTGAATAACTTCACCTTCTAAATTTTTCCAAACAAGGTGAATGGTTCCCTTAACTTTCCTTCTCTTTTATTCTCCTCAATCCAAACAAGCCCTCTAACTTCCTATCATGACGGTCGGCAGGACAATATTTAAATTAATAACTGTACGATAATTTTTATATTACTCTTATACGATTATTAATAAATGTGTGGATTTCTTTCTTGAAAACTATCCAAAAAATTTATAAGTTATTATGGACTCTATTTTTTTTTGTTTATGGAAGTATAAAAGTAATATATGTTAGGGAAAAATGCTTCCAGCACCCAAAAACTAAGGAAACGTGCTTCCCACCCCCAAGACTTTGTCAACGGGTGTTTTACCCCCAAAAATAAAGATTATGTTCTCTGAACCCCCAAAACACAAAACCCAAGACATTAAAATATGTGAAGACCATAATACCCTTCTCTCTCTCTTTCTCTTTTTATTAAAATATGATGAGCATTATTTTATTATTTTCGTTTTCTCTCTCTCTCTTTATCATGAAGTATTGAGATGATAGTTAAAATGATTGATGATGATTATTTTATTATTTTTGTTTTTTATTATTTTGGTTGTTTGTATTGGTAGATTGTTAAAGTTACGGGTTAATTGTTAAGGTTACGAATTAATTGTTAATGTTACGGGTCAATTGTTAAGGTTATGAATCCTCTCTCTCTCTCCTTCTTTTTTTATTAAAATATGATGATGATTATTTTATTATTTTTGTTTTCTCTCTCTCTCTTTATCATGAAGTATTGAGATGATAGTTGAAATGATTGATGATGATTATTTTATTATTTTTGTTTATTATTATTTTTGTTATTTGTATTGGGAGATTGTTAAAGTTACGGGTTAATTGTTAATGTTACGGGTCAATTGTTAAGGTTATGAATCCTCTCTTTCTCTCTCTCTCTCTATCATGATGTTTCTTTGATGATATTGAAATGAGTAAAGAGAATTATTATTTTATTATTTTCGTTTTTTATTCTTTTTGTATTTTTAGAATATTCGTTGTTAAGGATAATGGTTGGTTGTAAAAGTTATGCATTGATTGTTAAGGTTACGGGTTGGTTGTTAAGGTTAAGGGTTTGTTGTTAAGGTTATGGGTTTGTTGTGTAGGTTACAGATTTGTTGTTAAGGTTATGGGCTTAATTGTTAAGGTTACGGGTTTAATTGTTAAGGTTACGGTTTATTAATTGTTAAGGTTACGGTTTAATTGTTAATGTTACGGGTTTAATTATTAAGGTTACGGGTTTAATTGTTAAGGTTACAGTTTTAATTGTTAAGGTTACGGGTTTAATTATTACGGTTACGGTTTTAATTGTTAAGGTTAGGGGTTTAATTGTTAAGGTTATGGTTTAATTGTTAAGGTTACGGTTTAATTATTAAGGTTATGGGTTTAATTGTTAAGGTTACTAATTTAATTGTTAATGTTACGGTTTAATTATTAAGGTTACGGGTTTAATTGTTAATGTTACGAGGGAGAGAGAGAATGGATCCATAACCTTAACAATTGACCCGTAACCTTAACAATTAAACCCGTAACCGTAACAATTAAACTCATAACCTTAATTAAACTCGTAACCGTAACAATTAAACTCATAACCTTAATTAAACCCGTAACATTAACAATTAAACCCGTAACCTTAGCAATTAAACCATAACATTAACAATTAATAAACCGTAACCGTAACAATTAAACCCGTAAACTTAACAATTAAACTCGTAACCTTAACAATTAAACCCGTAACATTAACAACAAATTAGTAACCTACACAACAAACCCATAACCTTAACAATAAACCCATAACCTTAACAACCAACCCGTAACATTAACAATCAATGCATAACCTTTACAACCAACCACTATCCTTAACAACGAATATTCTAAAAATACAAAAAGAATAAAAAACAAAAATAATAAAATGATAATTCTCTTTAATCATTTCAATATCATCAAAGAAATATCATGATAGAGAGAGAGAGAGAAAGAGAGAGAGAGAGAGAGAGAGAGAGAGAGAGAGAGAGAGGATTCATAACCTTAACAATTGACCCGTAACATTAACAATTAATTCGTAACATTAACAATTAACCCGTAACTTTAACAATCTCCCAATACAAACAATCAAAATAATAATAAACAAAAATAATAAAATAATCCTCATCAATCATTTCAACTATCATCTCAATACTTCATGATAAAGAGAGAGAGAAAACAAAAATAATAAAATAATCCTCATCATATTTTAATAAAAAAAGAAGTAGAGAGAGAGGATTCATAACCTTAACAATTGACCCGTAACATTAATAATTAATTCGTAACCTTAACAATTAACCCGTAACTTTAACAATCTCCCAATACAAACAACTAAAATAATAAAAAACAAAAATAATAAAATAATCCTCATCAATCATTTCAACTATCATCTCAATACTTCATGATAAAGAGAGAGAGAAAACGAAAATAATAAAATAATGCTCATCATATTTTAATAAAAAAGAAAGAGAAATAAGGGTATTATGGTCTTCACATATTTTAATGTCTTGGGTTTTGTGTTTTGGGGGCTCAGAGAACGAAATCTTTATTTTTAGGGGTAAAACACCCGTTGACAAAGTCTTGGAGGTGGGAAGCATGTTTCCTTAGTTTTTGGGGGCTGGAAGCATTTTTCCCTATATGTTAATGTGATTATCACTATTTGGTAGGAAGGGTGCTTATAAATAGGGATCAAACAAAATGAAGGTTGTGTATGTTTGGCCAATGCTTGGAACCGTTTATTATTTTCTCCCCTATTGGAGCTTTTATTCTTAAACTTCCTGTTATGACTGTGAGCAGAAAGGAAAAATGATAAGTATACCATGAGATTCATGCTATCCTTGTAATATTATCAATAAATGTGTAGGATTATTTCTTGAAAATCATATCATATCATATCATACTCATTTTAAAATCACGAGTTTAGGAAAAACTTTTTATGATCAATATTATCCTTCACTATTTTGAATATTTCATCTAAATCTTAATCTATTCTAATTTTAATCATATCTTATCTAACTCCACGTGAACTATCTATGGCTCAACAAATTAAAAAAAAAGTTATTTTCAATATTTTATTTAAATCTTAATCTATCCAAATGCTAATTATATCATATATTAACTCCATATGAACTACCTATAACTCAACAATTTAGAAAAAAAATAAGATTAAGAAATTATACATAGAGAACATATTGTTATAATACATGAAATATCACAAAAATCCCAAAAGTTTCAAAAATTGCATATAATAGCCTTAAAAGTTTACACAAAACACTTTGACTTATTAAAACTTAAAAACAAGCACGAAATCTAAAAATTTAAAATTTACAATTAACACCATCAACATTTCAAAAATCGCATAAAAAACCTCAAAAGTTTAAATTACAAAAAATTACCCTATAATTTAGAGATTTCAAAAATTTAAAAAATATAGATGGATTCCAAAGATTACAATTAGGCACTTAAAAATTTAAAATTTGTAAAAAATAGCCTCAAAGTTACAAAAAATACAAAAACTCCTATAAAGTAGAAAATTACAAAAAAATCTTGAAATTTTCAAAGCTATAACTCGTACACATCAAACTTAGAAATTATCAGGATATCATAGTAAATTTAAATTTTTTAAAAAACAACCCAAAATTTTAGTAATTGTAAAAATGCCTTCAAACTTTTAGAGTTATAATAATCATTCTAACATTTAAAAACTTACCATCAACACATAAAACATGAAAATTATAAGCACCCAACTTAAAATTTAAAATATTCATAAAATACTACCAAAGTTTAAAAATTACAAAACACACCCTCAAAAGTCCAAAATCGTAAAAAATGCTGGAATTTAGCACAGAAAAAAGGAACTGCTTGATATTATTACATTAAGATATATAAATTCAACTTTTAATTTGAAATTTAGCATCCTTTTTCAGCATATAAAAAATAGTCTAAGTTGATGCTGGCAAAAAATGGCAATTACAGTATATTAAAACTATCCGGTTAAGGAATAAAAATTTAAAAATAAATAATAGATTAAAAATTAACATTACTGTATAAATTAAGGAACTGTATATAATTTTACTAATAACATTTATTGATAGAAAACAAAGTAATAAAAACTATAATATAATAGGTTAGCATTAATTGATTATAATGTATAAACATTTATCATTATTGTTGATAATACTTATAGGGTAAAAAATATAAGGAGTTATGTATGGAAAAACTATCATAAAGTTCGGAGATATCCTTTAAAAGAGCTAAGTTGTTTTTATTTCAAATGGAGAAGTGAAGGAAATAAACTCAAAATCCAGAAACATTCATGAATCACCTGAATTGACATTGATAAAAGGCATATCTACAAAAGAAGCAATGACCGAGTTTTCCTTGAAGAACATATTGAACATTTTTTCCTAATTAAAAAAACATTCTTCATGAAAGATGCGAGGAAAATTAGTAAGTACTTACAAATTTTTATTCTTTATTTTTAAAATACTAGGAATCATAAACTTAAGATAAAATTACATATAAATAATTTTACAATAGAACTAAGGTGAAACTGTTGATCAACTATATTGCGAGATATAATAAACTTTAGCATTGTAATTATTTATCTTTTTTATATTTGTTTGGATATGGTATGTTTGGATTCTCAAAGTTGAGTTCCTAGAGTTAATTTTTAAATAAATTTCAATTAGTATTCTGTAAAAAAATTAAACTTTTTTATGTTTTTATGCTCATTTGCATTATAATATCCCAAAATTTATTTTGGTTATTGGTATTGTTGTCCAAGTATACAATTGTAGGCGTATAAAATTGCCTATAGGTCCCTTAGCACAGCTCGACAC
>BQKN01062498.1:0-13267 GCA_022839385.1 Asparagus kiusianus
TAATAACTCGTATTTTATATACTCCTAAACCCATCCTCCTAGGGCAGTGGAGATGACCTCGCTAGCGCTTTGACGCTCGTTGATTCCCCTCTTTTCATGCAGCGAGTCAGACAAACGGAGAGTCACAGGTTGATGGAATTTTGGATTAACTTCCATTATTATTTATTATTAGTAGTTATTTAGAGCTCCACAGTAGTTATGATTTTCTTTCAAACATTTAGAGTTGTATTTTATTTTGTAAAGGCGAGTGCCTTAGTACTATTTATTTTGACTCTATGTATTGAGATACTTCACATTTGTTAAGTTTATCAATTGTACTTCATTTTATTCAGTTGGAACATGATTATATTATTATGGGATTCTCTCATTTCCTTTATCATGTTCACTGCATTACTATCTTATTTTATTTGCTTTATACCTACACTTGTTTATTATTGATTCCACTAGAGATATATCACTGTGATGGTAAAACGTGTTGTTACACTGTGTGGTTCATGACAGGTTTGATATCTTTAGGTTCACCTTGGACTGCATCCTTGTGTGAAACCAGTGGCATCATAGTTGGTATCAGAGCTCTAGTTCCAGTATCCTTAGGATCATCATGTGTCAATTCATGAAGCTAGGATAGAATTCCTTAGGATTCATGTATAGAATCTGCTAGGAATTCCTAGATTGAGTGAGGATGTTATACGTATACCTCAAAAATTACGAATTTTTTTAATGATAACTATCTTACTTTGATTAAAAAGTATTTGCATGAATGATATGTGATACGATTTACCTATTGTTATATATTACATTATTTTGCTAGAGGTCTCATTTACTGTGTCTAATAAGCTCTTCTCCTAAAATTTTCAGATGTCAGGACGAGGACGCGGTTGGAGAGGAACTCGTGCTTAGAGAGCTGGGCAAGCTGATTTAGAGCCTGAGCCACAGCAGCATCTGTAGTACTTGATTGACCTCATAGCACAACTTGTAGCCTGGTTAGCAGCGATTGAGGAACAGATGGCGAATCAGGTTCCAACAGTGACACCACTGTTCACGTCAAAAGTTGGTTTCTTCATTGCTGGACTCATTACAACTTCGGTCGTTAAAATAAGAAAGATTTTTTATAAGTCTCCTTACACAATGAAAATAAAACAATTATAACTTTCTTGAAAACACACGCAGAGAGATTGTTTATCGGTCTTCT
Organism: Asparagus kiusianus; assembly: GCA_022839385.1. Taxonomy (NCBI): domain Eukaryota; kingdom Viridiplantae; phylum Streptophyta; class Magnoliopsida; order Asparagales; family Asparagaceae; genus Asparagus; species Asparagus kiusianus. The sequence goes on from BQKN01062498.1 coordinate 1,193, forward strand.
GCTTGCGCGGGATCTTTGTCGGTGTCGGGGTTTATCCATGGACCACCAAATGATCAGATCCTATTGATTTTGTTGCCTTGCGGGCGTGATAAGTAATTGAAGTGATTATCTCAGCAATGGGGAGATAAACACTCTTTTCGAGGTAACAGCAACAATGCAATCTCAAGGGAAGCGGATGAACAGGGCTGAAAGAACTGCAGATATATTGAACTCTCCTCCTTTATGTTGAAGAACTCGCCAAGAACTTGCTTCCTCCTTGCTAAAATTCATGCTCCTCCACTCTCCAATTCGATAGGGCTTCGCCGTTTACTCCGAATTCTAGATCCGTGTGAATGAAGGCCCTAGGGTTGTATTTATAGGCTTCAGATACTTTGTTTTCGGATAAGAATGATCGATTTGATCTCATCCTCAGTTATAACCACTTAACCATGTTCCAAGATAGCTTCAAATTAGTTGGAGAGATTTTTGGCTAAAGATATCCTAAAATCTTATCGAAAAACTAGTTTCTGGGCGGTTAACGGGTGAAAAATAGCATTTCTGGGTGTGAGATACCAATGGTGTCTCGGCTATAGGCTGAGACACGATTGGTGTTGCTCCTTAGTTTTGCCTCTAGCTCTCTTATCTGACCTTAGAATTAAGTGATTCAAGTTCCATTGGAAGAGTGACGAAAAGGCCTATAACTTTTGTCTTTTGAGCTTCTTTAGATTCGAATTGCATTATGGCTAAAATGTGTGAGACATCATTGGTGTCCTGTATGTGTGAAACACCCTGGACCGTCTCGGTTGTTTTGGCTCTAACTTTTATGTCCTATCTCGGAATGAGGTGATCTAAGATGTATTTTAAAGATAATTAAGAGATATAAAACTTTTACCTTCTAAGATTCTTTATATTTAAAGAGAATCATGGTTAAAATAGCTCTATCATGTGCAAGATACCGTTGGTGTCTCGGCCATGGGCCGAGACACGACTGGCATCTCTCTATTGTTTTGCCTCTAACTCTATCATCCGACCTTAGAATAAAGTGATTCAGGATGTGTTGGAAAGCTGACAAAAAGATCAACAACATTTGTCTTTTGATCTTCTTCAGATTCAAAGGGAATCACGACTGAAATGTGTGAGACACCATTGGTGTCTCGCAGATGTAAAATAGCCTGGACCGTCTCGATTGTTTTGGCTCTAACATTCTCGTCTAATCTCAGAATAAGGTGATCCAAGATGAGTTGGATAGCTGGAGAAGTGATCTACAATTTTTATCTTTTGATATTATTCAGGTTCAAAGTAAATCACTGCTGAAATGTGTGAGACACCATTGGTGTCTCACAGATGTAAAACAGCCTGGACCATCTTGGTTGTTTTGGCTCTAACGTTCTCGTCCAATCTCTGAATAAGGTGATCCAAGATGCATTGGAAAACTAGTGAAGAGATCTACACCTTTCCATATGCAAAATACCCATGGAGTGAGTAAGACAAGAGTGATACTTCATCCTTTGTGGGTGAAACACAACTCCCGGTTGAGTCGTTTCTTCCTTATTTTGCTGTACCATTGACTCGTATGCTTCGCCAACTCGCTTCATGTGCTTTCTAGCTTCCCTACAGTATTAGATAATCCTCCTTGACTTGAATAATAATGTTCATCATCTTTCCACTATCTCGAGCTGCATGCGGGAACCTATAGGTAATTTTTGATGCCTACACATACCCCCTCCAAAGTGTTTCCTTCTCAATCTTTTATAGAAGAGCCTGAAATATTTTAGATGTGATACACCCGACCTTCAATTCATTGACTTTTTCAGCTTTCAGTCTATTCAGTATTTTGTCGAATAGCTAAAATTTTTCTGGTGCTGCGTTTATCGTCTGACCGTTATTAAAATCTTGAACTGAAGGTGGTGTGTTGACTTCTGAATTAGCTCGTGTTATTGAATCGATGTTGAACTGATCATCTTTGTTGGGGATTCATATCTGAATCACAATTGGATTCCCAAGAGTAATTTTGACCTGGAAATGTCACCATGAGCCTTATTTTAGCAAAAATTATTAACACGTTAACCGATGTTAACTTACATTTGCAACGCGTTGACTGATGTTGACTTTTATTTGTAATGTATTGACGGTGTTAACTTTTATTTGCAATCCGTTGACCGGCATTGACTAGCGTTGATCGGCATTGTAACACGTTGACCGGTGTTGACTCTCATCATTACGCGTTGACTGGTGTGGATATAGTTTATATATATATGTTAATTGGAGTCTACACAGTTTAAGATTGACCGACATTGTAACGTATGGCATGCCTAAGTGTAGTGGCTGCAGGACCAACTGTTGATGCCGGTTCATCTGCCGATATGATTCTTAGTTCTTACCCTTACGTCCTGCTAATTATTTACTTAACCATAAGGGAGTTTGGTTGTAGGACCAGCTATTGGAGCTGATATGATTGCCATTGCGAATGCTTTAAAGGTTATTGTGGAGGCTTCGGCTAGAATTAATGTTGTATCGGGTGTTCAAGTCACGAGACCAACTGGTGAAGCTGGTGCGTCAGTGACTATCGTATTTATAGGATTTTTGGTAAACCCTCAGACATTAACGGATTTGATGAGCCTCTACCGACTACCGTTTGAGTCAGGCTAGCATGCGGATTGTTTAAGTCTATTCCACATGTAATGTTGTGCTATAAGAATGAATTCTTTTAGACTTAGTGCTATGGTTTTGAAAACATAGACTTAATCATCCCTCATGAGATACTCATAGGATTTTTGGCAAACCCTCAGCTATTAACGGATTTGGTGTGCCTTTACCGGTTACTGTTTGAATCGGGATAGCATGTGAATTATTTAAACCCGTTTCACATGTGACGTTGTGCTAAGAGAATAAACTCTCTTAGACTTGATGCTATAATATTGAATACATAGACTTGGTCATTTTTCGTAGGAACGGATCACCCGACAACGTGTGTTAGGTGTAGGCTTATCTATAATTAGGGATCGAGATAAAGTCCCCCAGGCACAGATCCTGGTATCCTTTTTGTGGCAAAAGACTAACCAGTAACGCGTGTTAGGCGTAGACTTATCTCTACTCAGGGTTCGAGATAAAATCCCCCATGCATGAAACACATGAATTTTGGTGCTGATGAGCTGTATTGTGTCTTTTCTTGAGGCAAAGATGAACCTAATTTTTTCTTCTCTTGGGGCAAAGACGAACCCTGTGTTGGAAAGGAAGAATTTTATATTCTATCTCAGGTGTAAAAGAAACTTAAAGTGGAATCTCTGCTTCGAGAATTTGGAAGGTGAAACTAAGAGTGAGATCTCCACTCTGAGAATTAAAAAGATTTAGGTAACCCTAACTGTTTAAAATTTGATTATCCAATCTGAAGGGAGGTTTCTCATTTATCGAGATGAAATTTTAACTTTGGTTCTAACTGTTTAAAGGTTTGACCAGAGGGGAGATTGAGATGATTCTAACTGTTTAAAAGTTTGATCGCTCGATGTAGGTGGAGGTCTTTCGTTTATCGACAGGGAATTCTGGTTTTGGTCCTAACTGTTTAAAGGTTTGACTGATTGAGGTTTAAAATGACTCTAACTGTTTAAAGGTTTAATCGTCCAATTTGGAAGTGGACCTCTCATTCGTGGAGGAATCGAGAAGAGATTTTGGCTGTGAACCTAACTGTTTAAACGTTTGATCAAGATGGGATTGGAACGATCCTAACTATTTATAGGTTTAACCGTCCAATTTGGAAGTGGACCTCTCATTTATGAAATGAATCGAGAGGAGATTTTGGTTATGTTCCTAACTGTTTAATGGTTTGACCAAGATGGGATTGGAACGATCTTAACTGTTTAAAGGTTTAACTATCCAATTTGGAAGTAGACCTCTCGTTCATGGAAGGAATCGAGAGGGGATTTTGGTTGTGGTCCTAACTGTTTAAAGGTTTAACCAAGATGGGAGTGAGGTGGTACAAATAAAAACGTGAGTGTCGATTTGCACAAATCACTGTGTCAATACAGTGAGAGTTTCTGGTGTCAAGTTGTGGAGTGTGCATGACGGGTTTGACAATCCGGGTTTCACCTTGGACTACAGCCTTATGTGAACCCTGGAGCATCACACTATGAATGACGATAGACTATGCTAAATCTTTGTCAACCTGAGGCTCTCCGTATCCCTGACTTGCTACCTAAAAAAGATGGAATCAACGAGTATCAAAGCGCTAGCAAGAACATCTCCACCGCCCCGGGGGGGGGGGGGGTAAAACACATAAAATATTATATATAACATGCATGCATATGTATATACATTTACATGTATCATATAGCTAGTACCAATACGAGTTAAGATTTAGGAACCCACAACATGAGATAAGTATGTCGAGGGAATAATCTAAATAAGAAAATCCTTATATATATACCATGTATCTCAAATTGTGAGTCACTAAATATCAACTCCAAAACCCGTGAACAAGTAACACAAAAATGCATCATCAATACCACATCCAGGACATGTCATGCGTGTCAATCATAGTATATAACACTACCCTCGGTAGGTGGCACGAAAACAATATACGATCTTCTAAAATCCTCGTCAAAAGTGTGTACCATCATATATGAATGTCACAATGTTGGACTACGTCCACAAACAGTACTCGCTTGAGTCCTAGACATCCCATAGACGTAGAGTGTAGTCATTCACAGTATTATGTGGCTCACTGACTAACTTACTCGGAGTGCTATTCCCTGCAATATCATGTGGTGCACAGACAAGCGTACTCAACCACCTAAACAAAAATGCATCACGGAGTGTAGTCGCCTACAATCTTCTATGAAATACGGACTAATGCACTCAGAGTGTAGTCGCTTGCATTCTCATGCGGTGCACGGACTAAGGCACTCTATCATGCAAATCCATTTTAAACCGAAATAATCGTCACTCCCTATCGTGACAAACACAAAACATTAGACTACACACTCCTAAATGCCCGTACATGCTCAAACCCAATATGTGCACTCCTATGGTCACGTACATGTATCGACATGCGACTCGTACTTCGTGTTTGCGACCAAACAATCGTGAAAGATTAACATATGCAGAATAACACCAAATCAATCAACTGCCCTTGGGGATCAGTCGACTGACAAGTGATCGGTCGACTGATATCCCATTAGTTGACTAGGCGGTGACATACACCAACATGCACAATTAACAAGTCTCGATCAGTCGATTGGCACATATGTCAGTCGGCCGACCAGAGAGGAAACTCTAGTTTCCTGATGACCAATCGGTCGACTGATCCTTCTGATCAGTTGACTGACCCGATGGAAAAAAGTAAATCAACAAACTTTACAAAAATTCATAAAAAGGTAAAAACATTTGAAAGTAACTCATGTTTTAGTTCTTAATTAGGGTATTTAAGGTTTGCACTAATATATAAAACCACAAATGTCAACTTGAGGGGATCTAATAACCCTAAACATGATTATGATTGTAAATTCATCCTAAAATAATTAAATTAGCAATATATCTCATATTAGATTTATATTAAATCTTAAACCCTAATTAAAGAATTCGTTTTTAACTCTTAAATAGAAATTAGATCTTTGCATCATCAAGTTTTAAGGGGGTGATCTCCACACATTAATAGGTTTTAATCCAAATAATTTAAAAGAAAAGGGGATGAGTTTGGAGAAGATGAACTTGCCTTTCGGATTCGTTTTGATCTCTCAAATATGAGAGAAACTCGATCCTCCCTTACAAAGGTTGTAGATCTCGTCCTCCTCTAGGTCTTTACTTCACAAATTTCCTCCAAAATCGAAAGTAGAAATTTAGGGTTTAGAGAGGGGGTGACTGCTGAAATGTGGGAGTTGAAGGGGAAACGGAAAAAGGAATTCGGGTCTTTACATATATTCACATATAAGACTGACCCGACCCGGACCCAAAAAAAGTCATCAGCTGTAGATTGGTCAATTGATCTATGGGGTCAGTCGACCGACCGGAGCACTAAAGCAAACTTGACATTATATATATATATATATATATATATATATATATATATATATATATATATAATCGATCACAAATTGATTACAAAGAGGTTCATTCATCCTAGAATGATCACTAACCATACTAAAAATTATTTATTATCATTTCAAAATTATTTCCTTCAAATTTTTTAGGGTTTTACATTCACCCCTCATTAAAGAGAATTTCGTCCCCGAAATTCAGCAATTTATTATTAATCACAATGGATGTGTCACAGACGCAATATTTACACTTAACGTCTAGAATGTGAATACTCCTACTTAACCTTTAATTAAATAGAACTAGTACGTCGAGCGAAAAATCCAAACAAGGAATCCCCCATGTGTATACCATATGTTTCAAATGATTAGGTATTAAGTGTTAATACCCACATTCTAGCACGAAGTGTAAATGCAACTATATAGATAAAATAATTACCAACAATATTATAACTAATAATATACCTGCTCGAACTTATGTGGATAGTCACGACGCATATCTTCTTCATGCTCCCAGATAGCTTCCTCAGCTCCCTTCCTGTTTCACTACCCTTTAACTAATGCAATTACTTTATTCTGGAGTTTCTCGTCCTCCCTGGCAAGATTTGGACTGGAGTCTCAACTATAGTCATATCCGCCTGAAGTTCTAAATCTAACACATCAAACACTCTCTGCTGCCTTTCATCTCGTAAGTGCTTCTTGAGCATCGATACATGAAAAGACATCATGCACATCTGACATTGACGCTGGAAGGTCTAGTCGGTATGAGATGGTTCCAACACGATTGACTATCCTGAACAGACCGATATATCTCAGGGCAAGCTTTCCCCGTCTACCAAATTGTCTGACACTCTTCATATGTGAGACTTTCAACAAGATATAGCCTCCAATATGGAACTCCAAAGGTCATCGCCTTGGATCTGTATAACTCTTCTACTGACTCTAGGCTTGAAGAATATGATTTCGAATCAACGCCACCTACTCTACTGTCTACCTCAGAAGATCTGGCCGAAGTAGTAAGCTTTCCTCTGTAAGCCAAAAACTCGCATTTGCTAAACTTTGCATACAACTGGTGCTATCGCAAAGTCTGTAATGCGAAACATAGATGCTACTCATGCTCGGCTTCTGACTTCTAGTAGATGAGGATGTTGCCGATGAAAACGATAAATAGCTGGTCCAAATATGGACGGAAAACCCGGTCCATCAAATTCATGAATACTACGGGTGCATTGGTCAGTCCAAATGACATGACAAGAAACGCAAATGACCCATACCGAGTCAGAAATGTGGTTTTAGGAATATCCATCTCTCGCACGCGCAACTGATGATAACCCGATCGATGATCAATCTTCGAGAAATACTACACTCCCTACAGCTAGTCAAATAAGTTATCAATCCTGGGCAATGGATATATATTCCAGATGGTGATCATATTAAACTCACGATAATTGATACATAGACGGACGCTGTCATCCTTCTTCTTCACAAAAAGGACCGGTGCTCCCCATGGTGAATGGCTCTGGTGAATAAATCAATGAACAATGAGCTCCTTTAACTGAGTCTGTAATTCTCTCATCTTAGCAGGTGCTATACGATAGGGTGCACGGGATATCGATGCTATGCTCGGCTGCAACTCCTCCTTAATGTATGTCCTGAAAGACAGTCCTGATACTCTAAGACTACTCTAGTCTCTCACAAAATGGCACCTTGATCTCGCTGCAACGCCTCCTCAATGTATACCAAAAATGACTCTACAAACTGGTTCCCCTTTGCGGTTGCTACAACCAACTCAGGCCCATCGAATGCTCGCAAACTGACTATTTTTGTGAAACAGTTGATGCTAACATAGTAGGAAGATAACTAATCTATACCAAGGATCACATCACACTTAGACATGCGCAAGACGATCAAATCAACTATGAACTCAGACTTGTCTTGGCTAGCAACACATCTTCTACATATACTCTCTAAAAGGGACACTACACCTAAAGGAGTAGAAACTGACAAAGAGATGTCTAGGGTATGTGCAACTAGCCGAAATCTATCCATGAAGGCATAATAGATAAATAAATGTGAAGCTCCTGAATGAAAAAGAATACGGGCTAGGAAGGAGTTTATAGGGAACGTACCTTCCACCACGACCCCGCTCGCACCATGGTCACGTCGTACAACTGTGTAAACTCTGACGAAAGCTGTGGACTGCTATGCTGAAGGCTCTAAAGCATATGGAATCATCTATACTCGAGATAACTATTGAATAGGATGCACATGACCCTCGATCCTCGAAACTGGCGGTGGTGCCTCAAATCTCGGTTACCGGTCAGCCTCGGCTCTGGTGTTTTCCCTGACCTTTGCCTTGCTGGCTTCCTACTGGTGAACTGCGACACTCCGCGGGTTTATGGCCGAACTTATGGTAGTGAAAACAAGCACCTGGATATCTACGCTACTGCGGCACTCTCTGATCCTACCGTGGTCCCTTCTAACGAGAACCATACTGCTGCTGCTACTAAGAACCCTTGCTCTGCTGTTGGGGTCCTACGAGCCCTAAAAATAACCTCTTGCCCTTATCCTTATCATCGGACTATCCCGCTTTAGAACTTCCCTCTCTGCTATTTTAGAAAATGGCGGTCTCGGTTTCCTGAGAAATGGTAGCGTCAGCTACCTCTCACACTGAATGGAATCGTCGAGACACAACACAACTACGTAAGTTTGGGCAAAGTCCCATAAAAAATATCTGAGCCTGACGCTCTCCTGTATGCTACATTCCTGTAAATCTGAGTAAACCCATGAACTTGCTCTCATAATCTGCCACTAACATGTCTCACTGCTCCAATCAGGATAGCTCTACCTCTTTCCCTGCCTTTGTCGTAGAAGATATATACTTCTCATCAAAGAAATAGATGAAATCCTCTCAAGTGAGTTCCATCCACTTCTCTAGTGTAAATTGGAGTCTATACTATCCTCCGGCATCGCCTTTGAGGTTGAATGCTGCCAACCTCTGCTTCTGGACCGGGTCGACTTTAAGCAAATCTAGGATGTTTCTCACATCCTTCTTCCACTTATTGGCTGCAAGTGAGTCTGATGTTCCCTAAAACTCTGGTGTCCTCAATTTCTAATATCCCTTAACCAAACGGAGCCATGCCTCCTGATCTACGGCTCTGTCAACAGCTAGTGGTGGTGTAGCCGCTGGTGATGCTTCTACAATAGGCACATCTAGTACAACTGGTAGAGGAACCATAGGAGGTGGTGCTGCTAACGGAACCTGATTCGCTACTCACTCCTCGGGCACTGTCAGTCTAGCTACAATCGGCGTCATAAGATCAATCAAATATTATGGAGTTTGCTACAACGTGGGCTCTGGCTCAGATTGCCTAACTCCCTGAGTACGGGTCCTACTATGACTACGTCTTCGTCCCGGCATCTATAATTTAGGAGGAAGCTTATTAGACACAGTAAATGAGTTCACATATGATAATAACATAGTATATACAGCAATAGGAAATCATAACACTATTATTTTCCCAAAATACTTTATAATCAAAGTAAGCTAATCATAAAAAAAATTCTTGAAATTTTTTGAATTATGCGCATTACAGCCTCACTCAATCTAGGAATCCCTAGCGAACTCTACACACGAGCCCTAAGGAAACTCTATACTAGCTCCACGACCAGACACAGGATACCCTAAGGATATTAGAACTAGAGCTCTGATACCAACTGTGACACCCATGGTTTCACACATGGCTGCAGTCCAAGGTGAACCCAAAGATGTCAAACCTACCATGCACCTAACACTGTGCATAAATATGTTTCACCGTCACCAATAATATCACCCTAGCAGATGTTAAATGCAAAGAAGTAAGGGTACAAGCCAATATAATAAAGATAAGAATAAGAGGAACACAATGTAGAGAAGAGACATCCAACAATATCTAAAATTATGTCCCAACAAAAGAAAAGAAAATACATCTAATAAATTAAGACAAGAATAATAAGTCTCTAAAATATAAGAGTCAACTGAACTGTACAAAGGCACCTAGCCTCCCAAAATTAATTACATCTCTAAAAGTCTAAAATAATAAATAATCCATTTTGCAGCATCAAATAACTACCTATGAATGATGATAGACTATGCTTAATTTTCGTCAACCTACAGCTCTCGTATCCCTGACCCGCTACGTGAACAAGATGGGATCAACGAGCGTAAGAACGCTAGAAAGAACATCTCCACCGTCCCTAGGGAGAAAGGGGTAGAACACATAAAATACTATATATAACATGCATGCATATGTATACACATATATGTATCATATAGCTAGTACCAAGAGGAGTTAAGATTTAGGAACACACAATACGAGATAAGTACGTCGAGGGAATAATCCAAACAAGGAAGCCCTCATATATATACCATGTATCTCAAATTGTGAGTCACTAAATATCAACTCCAAAACCCATGAACAAGTAACACAGAAATGCATCATCAATACCTCATCCAGGACATGCCATGCATGACAATCACAGTATATCACACTACCCTCGATAGGTGGTATGGAAACAATATACGATCCTCTGAAATCCTCATCAAAAGTGTGTACCATCACATATGAATGTCACAATGTTAGACTACATCCACAAACAGTTTCGCTTGAGTCCTAGACGTCTTAAAGATGTCGAGTGTAGTCGACCGTGGTATCATACGGCTCACGACTAATGCATTTGGAGTGCTGTCGTGCACAATATCACGCGGTGCATAGACAAGCACACTAAACCACATAAAAAAAATGCATCACTGAGTGTAGTCACCCGCAATCTCCTACGGTACATGGACTAACGCACTAAGAGTGTAGTCGCCCGCGTTCTCATGCGGTGCATGGACTAACACACTCTAGCATCCCATGGTCACGTACGTGTATCGACGTACGGCTCATACTTCGTGTTTACGATCAAATAGTACATGGAAGATCAACATATGTAGAACAACATTAGATCAGTCGACTACCCTTAGGGATCAGTCGACTGACATGTGATCGGTCGGTTGATATCCCATTAGTCGACTGGGCGGCAACATACATAAACATGCATAAGCAGCAAGTCTTGATTAGTCGACCGACACATACGTCATTCGACCGACCAGAGAGGAAAATCTAGTTTCGTAATGACCAATCGGTCGACTGATCCTTCTGTTCGGTCGACTGACCTAATGACAAATAGAATATCGACAGGCCTAGAAACATTAGTAGTTCATGACCAATCCTTCTGTTCAGTCGACTGACCTGATGGAAAATGAAAAATCGACAGACTTTATTTTAATATATTTGACATGTCATGATATCGTTATACAGGATTGGTTGTATTCATTTATTATTTCCTTATTGTGATTGAGAACCATTAGTAGTTCATGACTTAGTTGCATTGTGCGTTATGAACAAGACTAAGTAACATGTGTGAGTGTGTTGACCAACTTAAGGGGTGAATGTTGACCTTCTTGTTTTGATGATGTTTAACAAACAATTTACTTCTAATGTTGTTTGTCTAGTATTTGTGTTTTCGTATTTATTCTAGGCTGTAGGCGTATAAAATTGCCTATAGGTCCCACAACACAGCTCGACACGGTGATTCGACAAATCAATGAACCATCGAGTGACGAAGCGACGAGGTCAACAAATTGCACGCAAACAATGTCAATCGCGTGCGGAATCAATCCAACGGTTCGAGGAGTCAACAAGTCATCTAAACAAGAGCGAACTCGGATGAACCACGATCGAATCAAGATCGGTTTCGGACTCGAACTCAGAAGCGGATTAACTGCCATATTTGGAATTAAGTCAACAAGTCGATTCCAAACCAAGTCAACCACAAACCGAATCACGTCCGAACATCACAGAACCGGAAACAACGGGGAACAACGAAACGACGGAAAAACCCACCTAAGGGGGCTAGGCCAAAGCCGAGCCACCCATAGGTGGCTCGGCTAAGGCCGAGCCACCCACAGGTGGCCCGGCCCAGTTCTGTGCCCGGGGCACAGTTTCGAGCGCCTATAAATAGGCCTTGTGCTCATTTGTTTCGGAGG
>BQKN01062498.1:23267-41015 GCA_022839385.1 Asparagus kiusianus
TCCCTTGGTGGAATAGTACCCGTCATATCGTGTAGATCCGATCGGATCGAGATCACGCGGTGGTCCACGGATTAACCCCGGCGTAGGCAAAGAACCCACAAAGCGAGTGACCACATAACAGGAGCTCGCGATTCGTTCGGCAAACAAGGATAAAATTTATAATCTTTCTTTTTCTTATTTTTGATTTCGTTGTAACCGGCTCTTATAAAAAGACCGGATCTTTGTAACCGATAAACAGTTATTGAGAGGGCAATGATATCAATGAAGAAAGACATGAATTTTCCCGCGAACATAGGCAAACAACGTAGTTGGAGGATGGATGGAATCGAGCTATCACGATCATATCCAAAGGAGGTTGGCGGAATGTCGGTGAAGCCTATACAATTCAAGTTAAAGATCAAGTTCAAGCTTCATCCGCGAGATTACCAAGTCAAGCATATTGAAGACCAATCAAGCTTGGGTAATTTAGTTTAGGAGTTTATATTATGCGTGTTAGTACTTTAAGCTCAATCATATACACACATACACATTTTTGGTTTTGTATATATATAGTTATATATATACATATATGTTTTGGTTTGGTAGTTTTTAAGTTTTAATATGAAACAATTTAATATAATTGGAAAATATATTTTTGTTTCATACTTATATGCATATATATGATTTCATCAATATCAATTTTATTTAGTTCAATGAAATCATGTTTTAGTGCATTATATGTGTATTTTGATAAAATACTACATTCATTGTTTATAGACTTCATAACAATAGTTTACATCATTCTTCAAGTCTATATAATCATTGTGCAAAGTTTCAAAACATGGTTTAGCCAAAATGTCAAAATTCACATGTTTATATTTTCGTGTTTTGAACCATTTTGCAAAATGATGATTTTTCACAAATGGGAAATGTAATTTGGAAAATTCTTTTTGTAACATGTTCGCTTTCATGTTTATATACATTTCCCAAAGTTTCATAAATTTTGGACTTCATTTGTTATTTTTAACAAATTTCCAAATGTCAAAAAATCAGTTTTCAAAATCAAATTCTGCTGTGTCAGTATTCGGTCGACCGAACCGGTCGACCGCTCATTTTGTTTTTTCATCAGTATGCGATAGAGAGTCTGTCGGTCGACCGGCCCGGTCGACCGAAAGCTCCATCGGTCGACCGACGAGATTTTCGGTCGACCGATCAGATGACCGTTGACTTCTAACGGCTCTTTTCTGAGGCGATTTTCTGGGGGCTTTTCTGTCATTTGTTTTGTGGTTTTGGCTGAGATTCTTAGAGGGTATAAATACCCCATTGCTGATCTCTTTTGAGGTGACAACCAAGAGAATTGTTTAACCAAGTTTAAGGGTGTTTTGTATTTGTTTAAAAGAGTGTTTAAGAGTTTGGTTTGTGAAGATAATTTCACAAGGGCTTGAGGAGATAATCTTTGGTGTTTGGGCTTCAAATCATCTCTCTCTCACTCTTGTCATTTATTAGAGAAGTTTTCTAAACTCAATCTAGCTTTACATTTTATTATTTGATTATCATTTTATTAAGCTAGTGTTTATATTGAGTTTAGTTGATTTTATTTATCTCTTTGTACACACACAACCATTGAGCTTATTGTATTTACATTCATAGTATAATTGGGTTGTGGGATTGTGTATCTTAGAGAGTGAGCTTATAATTCGTTCTCATTCATTATAGAGAACAAACACTTTGTATTGAGCCTAATTGTGAGGATTCACTTGTAATACACTTGTACACCGAAAGAAGTGTGGTGATAGACGGGGTCGAATCCAAGAGGAGTGGCGTCGGTTGACGTGCCTAGGGAGAGGTTGTAACCGAGCACTTGAGGAGGAGGACACGGGCTAGGACCAACACTTATTGTGTGAGGTGTGATTGCATAGTGATTGTATTATGAGGTGTAAACATTGTTCGGGTGAACGTAGAAAACCCGGTTGTGATAGTGGAGATCTCCTCGAGGTGAGGAGCGGGGACGTAGGTCGTGGGGACCGAACCTCGTAAATATATCCTTTGTTTATGATTGCATTGGTGCACTTGTTTTATCATGTTCATATCTTACATCGCCATTGTGTATTGCTTGTTGATCACTTTGCCCTATCACACTTGTAGTTAATTTGTTTACCCTTGTGTTAGTTGACATATCCTTACATATATCATATTGTATATCTCTTTGGTAGGATATATCATCTTGTGTTAGTTTATATATCCTTACATATATATTTCATCATATAGGATATATCTCATTGTTCATATTGCTTATTCTTGCTTATATCTCTCGTATATCTATCTTGCAAGAATATATTTGTTAATTAATTTTAATTGGCATTTAATCGGATTAGATTAGCATAAGAGCCTAATCACCCCCCCTCTAGGGTCTAACAATTGGTATCAGAGCTTGGTGCTCTTTGATTTAAGGTCTAACCGCATTGAGTTAAAGATCCAAGTTATCTTGTTGTGCTAATCTAATTTTGAGCTTTATTTGTATCTTGCTTGCCTTTTATATTATGGATATGCATGGTTTAGGTTATGCCATCAATATTGCTCCTAGATTAGATAATTTCCCCTATGCCCAATGGTGTGTTAGATTTAAACTTTTTGTTCAATCTAAACACTTTGATTTATGGGAAATTATAGAAGATGATTATATTATGCCCACCTTGGAGAAATCCAAGTGGAATAAGAATGATCATCGTATGTTTACAATGAATAATATTTTGTTAGAATATTTGCTAAATGCTCTTGATTCATCTATGCCTAACAAATTTGTTCATTTTGATAGTGCTTACACACTATGAAAATTTATTGAAGCACATCAAGAGGACTTAGAGGCGATCCGACAAGCTTTGGAGGATCCGACTTCAAGTTCTAAAGGAGCTTCATGCACACGAGCATTAGGCGATAGCCCTAGTAAGGTTTGCGAGTTCGAATCCATTAATGATTTATCTAGTGATGAACTTGCTTGTGCTAGTGAAAAATTATTGTATGCCTATAACAAATTGCAAAAAGATTTTAATGATTTAAAATGCAAGCATGATAATTTAGAATCCGATCATGAGAAGCTAGTATCCAAGTTTGATATCATTGCTAAAGAAAATAAAAATCTTAAAGAAAACAATGATATGTTAAACTTGGAAAACGAAAAATTAACCTCATCAATTTCTAGCTTAACTCATGAAAGAGATAATGCCATGTTAGAAGTAAAGAACATACAAAATGATACAGAATCTTTTATAGATAACTATTTATGTTCTACTTCTAAAGGTGCATATGTGCCTAAAAATAAAGACTTGAATCTTATGAAAAATTGCATTTTATCTTTGGATTCAACTTTGAAAATATGCATCAATAATCATAAGAAGCTTATGGATATGTGTGCCAAGTCTAAGTCATCATCTACTCATCATGCACACATATATAGCAAAGTTTATCAGTGTTCAATTTGTGGCCGTAAAGGCCATCTAGCTAAATTTTGCTATGATGCACACAAACATAAAAATATCAATGCTCCTTGTGCATCACATGTAGCTTCTTCATCACATGTACACACACATGCACACATTGTTCATCATAAGCATGCTCATGTGTATAGATGTGATCATTGTGGTCGTTTTGGTCATTTGGCCGAATATTGTTTTGATTTAAAAAGAAAATCTTCTTTGCTAAATGTTTCTAGTAGACCACATGTTTTTAAATGTAATGTTTGTGGTAGGTTTGGACATCTTGCTAAATTTTGTTTTGATATACAAAAAGCTTCTAAGTTGCAATATGTTCCAAATAGACCATTGTTTAAGAATGTCTCTCATTTGCAAAATAATTTCAAAAGACCATCTATATTTGCAAATGTTTCAAATGTTTCCCGTGCACAAGCTAATGGTCCACAAAAACAAATGGATCTCTTTCATTGCACAAATTGCAATCGGAAGGGTCATTTGAGTGATTATTGCTTTGACCGTGTTAGTGCACCACATGCGCCCAAAAGGATTCATAACCCTAGGGCTTTGAGCTTGAATGATAGGGGTCATGTCCCTAAATCTTTTGGTACAAAGAGATCTTGGGTACCAAAACAAATTTGATTTTTAAACCAAGAATTTTAATGTTTTTAACTTTCTTTTTCTTGGTTTTGAAAATTATGCTTTGAAAATTTTTATGAAAATAAATTTTCTTTGATCAAATTCTTTTGTTATTATTATTATTAATCTTGTTTTGATGAGAGGACTACGTTTATATAACCCTCCGGAGTTATTGGGTGTTTATTCCCAAACATTGTTTACCGGGTGCTAAAAATGTTTATATGGGTTGTTACTAGCTTAAGAGCTTGATATATTGTGGCCTCTCTTGAAATTCTTTTGTCAAAGATTTTATTTTGATTGGTTGTTTTGAATTCATTATACTTCACTTATATGATGATATTTATGTGTTTGTGCTTATTGATCATCTATTCGTGGTTTATAATATATTCTATGAGTGGTTTGATCAAGTTCTTCATTGATCAAACATCATTTTTGGATATAAACTTTGATTTATGATTTCTTTTGATGGATTTATTTTTATTTGAAAACTTTTTGCATGAATCTCATGTTCCTCTTCTTTTGATTTCATAAATCTACTTTTACACATGTTTTTATGTTCTTTGATATGAGACACTATTTTTATATTGATATACTCATTTGTGTTCTCATTGTCTTTATGTATGTGAGTTGTGTTTAGCATATTTTTTCCATCTATGCTTGCTCACATATGTTTGCCATGATCTTTTATTGTCTATATTCTATATGGCATTTTGATAGGGGGAGCAATCCCTATGTTCTATACTCACCTATGCATATTGATAGGGGGAGCTTTCGCTCTCTCAATTCTTTTGTCCCCTTTTTGATGTTGTCAAAGGGGGAGAAATATTGTGAGTATATTCCTTCTTGTTTATATGCATGTGAATTATAAATTATATATTCATTTCCTTCATGCATATATTTCATTTTGTAAATTATTTGTCATCATCAAAAAGGGGGAGATTGTTGACCTTCTTGTTTTGATGATGTTTAACAAACAATTTACTTATAATGTTGTTTGTCTAGTATTTGTATTTTCGTATTTATTCTAGGCAAACAACGTAGTTAGTGGATGGATGGAATCGAGCTATCACGATCATATCCAAAGAAGGTTGGCGGAATGTCGGTGAAGCCTATACAATTCAAGTTAAAGATCAAGTTCAAGCTTCATCCGCGAGATTACCAAGTCAAGCATATTGAAGACCATTCAAGCTTGGGTAATTTAATTTAGGAGTTTATACTATGTGTGTTAGTACTTTAAGCTCAATCATATACACACATACACGTTTTTGGTTTTGTATATATATAGTTATATATATACATATATGTTTTGGTTTGATAGTTTTTAAGTTTTAATATGAAATAATTTAATATAATTGCAAAACATATTTTTGTTTCATACTTATATGCATATATATGATTTCATCAATATCAATTTTATTTAGTTCAATGAAATCATGTTTTAGTGCATTATATGTGTATTTTGATAAAATACTACATTCATTGTTTATAGACTTCATAACAATAGTTTACATCATTCTTCAAGTCTATATAAGCATTGTGCAAAGTTTCAAAACATGGTTTAGCCAAAATGTCAAAATTCACATGTTTATATTTTTGTGTTTTGAACCATTTTGCAAAATGATGATTTTTCACAAATGGGAAATGCAATTTGGAAAATTCATTTTGTAACATGTTCGTTTTCATGTTTATATACATTTCCCAAAGTTTCATAATTTTTGGACTTCATTTGTTATTTTTAACAAATTTCCAAAAGTCAAAAAATCAGTTTTCAAAATCAAATTCTGCTATGTTAGTATTCGGTCGACCGCTCGTTTTGTTTTTTCGTCAGTATGCGACAGAGAGTCTGTCGGTCGACCGGCCCGTTCGACCGAAAGCTCCATCGGTCGACCGACGAGATTTCCGGTCGACCGACCAGATGACCATTGCCTTCTAACGGCTCTTTTCTGAGGCGATTTTCTGGGGGCTTTTCTGTTATTTGTTTTGTAGTTTTGGCTGAGATTCTTAGAGGGTATAAATACCCCATTGCTGATCTCTTTTGAGGTGACAACCAAGAGAATTGTTTAACCAAGTTTAAGGGTGTTTTGTGTTTGTTTAAAGAGTGTTTAAGAGTTTGGTTTGTGAAGATAATTTCACAAGGGCTTGAGGAGATAATCTTTGGTGTTTGGGCTTCAAATCATCTCTCTCTCACTCTTGTCATTTATTGGAGAAGTTTTCTAAACTCAATCTAGCTTTACATTTTATTGTTTGATTATCATTTTATTAAGCTAGTGTTTATATTGAGTTTAGTTGATTTTATTTATCTCTTTGTACACACACAACCATTGAGCTTATTGTATTTACATTCATACTATAATTGGGTTGTGGGATTGTGTATCTTAGAGAGTGAGCTTATAATTCGTTCTCATTCATTATAGAGAACAAACACTTTGTATTGAGCCTAATTATGAGGATTCACTTGTAATACACTTGTACACTGAGAGAAGTGTGTGGTGAGAGACGGGGTCGAATCCAAGAGGAGTGGCGTCGGTTGACGTGCCTAGGGAGAGGTTGTAACCGAGCACTTGAGGAGGAGGACACGGGCTAGGACCAACACTTAGTGTGTGAGGTGTGATTGCATAGTTATTGTATTGTGAGGTGTAAACGTTGTTCGGGTGAACGTAGAAAACCCGGTTGTGATAGTGGAGATCTCCTCGAGGTGAGGAGCGAGGACGTAGGTCATGGGGACCGAACCTCGTAAACATATCCTTTGTTTGTGATTGCATTGGCGCACTTGTTTTTCATGTTCATATCTTACATCGCCATTGTGTATTGCTTGTTGATCATTTTGCCCTATCACACTTGTAGTTAATTTGTTTACCCTTGTGTTAGTTGACATATCCTTACATATATCATATTGTATATCTCTTTGGTAGGATATATCATCTTGTGTTAGTTTATATATCCTTACATATATATTTCATCATATAGGATATATCTCATTGTTCATATTGCTTATTCTTGCTTATATCTCTCGTATATCTATCTTGCAAGAATATATTTGTTAATAAATTTTAATTAGCATTTAATCAGATTAGATTAGCATAAGACCCTAATCACCCCCCCTCTAGGGTCTAACAGTGAACAAGTCTTAGTTCGCATGATCGGATATGGTTGTTGATTATCTTTCAGGCTTGCACAAGTCTTAGTCTGTTGGGCCAGTAAATCATTTCGCACGTGGCCAGTGAAATCGTTTCGTCACTAGAGTTTTTCTTGAGTTCGGACAAGGCTGAGATCGAATTGTGTGTAGTCCTCTTACCGAATCGTTTCGCGGAATTGAATGCACGTAGAGAATCGGAATAGTCAGTTATCCGGTAATGCGAACATTGTCTATGTGAGATTTGGACTAGTAACCTGTTATAGGATGGTTAGTTACATGACCTCGTTACTTAGATGATTAAGGATTCTTGTGAGATGTGGACTAGTTATATTTCTTTTCATACATAGATCGATATTAATATTTAATTATGTACAATTTGAGATATATGGTATATACATGGGGGTTTTCTTGTTTGGATTATTTCGCTCGACGTACTATGTCTCTTGTTGTAGATTTTTAAGTATTAATTCTATCTAGTTGTATGACCTTGTTACTCGGATGTTTATGGATTTCTTCTGATTATTATACTCTAGTGGTGGATTGCATTTTGATTTATTAGATTTCCTGTTGCACGTTTCTTTTGTTATTTTGTTGTTGCATCTGTTATTGCATTGGTCTTTTGATCATTCTATCCTTTCTTATAGGATCTTGCCGTGTGCCATGCACGCTGACGTACACCTGTTTTCTCTGGTTTATGTCAGAGTTAGAGAACAGACAGGTCTAGTATGGAGATGCATTGCAGACAGAGTGTATTCTAGATGGAGCAGAAGAGAAGTTGAAGCTTAGCCATTTCTTTTCTGTAGTCGTTGATGGACACTAGATCAATTTTGTAGTACTTTCTCTTTTAGTTTAGTTGATGTATTTCATGACTATCCATTTCCAGTTGTACATTTTTTTTCAAAACATGTTGACTTGTATATGATGTCTTGGATAATATTTCCCTTGTGATATGTATCATGACGTTCTGGGTTGTTTATTATATTCTCGCTATTGTGATCGGGGACCTGTGACTTCGTATTTTATATTGCTTGATGCTTAGCGTATTACATTGAGAAGAAATATTTTTATTTATTCTCCTCAATTTAATACGTCGCGGGCTTGTTCACGTTCTGATTCCCTGTTATTTTGGGAAGCGGGGCGTGACAGAGTTGAAAGTATGTGGGGAGAAAGCCGAACGCTTCCTCAAAAGGAAGAAAGCTGAAAGAAGTCAACCCGCGACTAATGCCCAAAACAGAACTTCACCCCTCGTGGTAAAGGAAAGGCACAGACAAATACGGTGGATGCAAATCAAACATTCCAATTGCATCCCCAACAGCAGCCACAACAAGCACCCAAGTAGCAATCGTCTCAATGGCAGCAACGACCTCCAAGGCAATAGAAGGTTTCTGAGCCAAAATTCCCAAAGGAACACTCCTTTAAGGAAGACGAGGTCCTCATTATTTTCAAATACTTGCTGGAGAACAACAAGTTCAAGCTACCTCCAATTACCGATCACGAGGGAGCTAAGAAGACTACAGATCCGCGATACTGCGTGTTCCACAGAGCAGTTCATCATCCTACCAAGACATGCTATACTCTCAAGGATAAAATTGATTGATGTTGGGATTATCACTGCAAAGAAACCTAAGGAAAAGAAAGTGGGTGTAAACGTAGTAAGCATCAGTTTCGGCTCTGTTCCCCTCACGTGGTTTCAATCAGAACCTCATACAAGGGTAGGGATGAGGACAATTAATGAGGATCCTCACAGACAATGCCAAAAAGGGCTAGTGCATTACATGACTCCCAACGGTGAAATTCTTTGGGTTCATCCTGGTCTACTTCAAGATGAGCAATGGAGAGGATCCTCCTCCAAGAAGAAATCCAAGTCCAATGGCAAGGGGAAATCTTATCGTGCCACTATAGCTATTTCAGAGGAAAATGATGAAGGAATCCCTACCTTCCTACCTTCCGATGACAAGCATGAAGCTTTTGCTACCAATGAAGAACTAGCTTTTTCCTCTAGAAGTGTAAATGAATATCGGTTTGACTATTCCAAGATGGCCGATCAGCCAACTACGCAGAGGGTGGTTACGACCACTCCCAATCCTTCTAAAGGAACTTCTCGACAACAATCAACCCCTAAACAAAAGGAGAGTGCAGGCAAGCAAAAAGACAAAGAGTCTCAGCATCAAAGGTTCAGAACTCGAAGCAGTCTCGTTTCAATCGTTCGATTGGAGGAAACAAACCGAGGAATTTGAACACTTAATACCGCTTTGATGTGATGGCCCAACTGGCTAACATCATAGCGAGGATAACTCTATTCGATTTATTACATTTGTCCAAAGACACCGAGGAGGCCCAACAAGAAGCCCTGGCCGATTTGATGTATTCCTCACTCAGATCAAACCGATCCCTGAAGAATCAGAGTCGTCAGCTCAACATTGTAACCTCACGACCAAACAATTCTCGTACATCACTTTCACTAAGGAGGACATACAAGTAAGGAATTCGAAGCATGCTAGACTGTTGTATTTCACTGGATAAATCGGTTCCAGCGTTAACAACCGAATCCAAGTCGATCCGGGTTCTGCTGTCAGCATCATGCCACTTCGATTTATGTACAATCTCGGAATCCCCGCTAGTAAGTTGGCTTCGACAGGCACCGTTATCTACAGATTTAACACCAGTGGGTCCAGACCATTGGGTAAAATCTGGATGAAGTGCTAACTTGGAGATCTGAAATCAAAAGTCACATGTTACGTGATCAACGTAGAGACCTCCAATAACTTACTTTTGGGTTAACCCTGAATCCATGGTAATCTAATAGTTCCCTATACCCTCTACTAGTGTCTTAAATATGTAGACGGTGGTTGCGGATAAACATTCATTTAAGGGATTGAAAAACTATTTTACCGGTTCCATTCTTTACGGTGCTGAATCCGACACTGAACCATCGGCCCAAGGCACAGACAGTGGAGAAGAAGCTAACACCGAGGCTGGGCTTGATTACAATAGAGGTTTTGTATTAAATGATATTGTATCCTTTGTAATCAGCCTTGACGGTGGAGAATCGTCAGATGGTAGTTGTAATTGGCAACTTGCTGAAGAAGTAATAAATGACGATTTAAAGTACTCGCCTTCTCTTGATGGGCTAATGAAGGGATTATTCGATGATCCCGATTTACACATGTCGCTCCTGTCATCTTGCGTAACAAAGAAGCATATCCAGGACTCGTTCGAGATGACCATTGTCATCCTTGTCAAGAAAAAGGGTCAGAAAGAGATAATCTACAGTAAAGGCGAGATGTCTCCAATGTCGTACTATTTTTTGAGAGATGATAACGATGATGAAAAACCTAGTCCTCACATATCCAAGTATAGTCCAGAAGCATGTAAACTCATGAAGAAATGAAGATACAGTCTTGCACTTGGAGAAGGACTTTGCTTCGGTCGAGGTCCTCGAGTTCTGACTAAGTTTGCTTATGTCCTAAAAGGAAAACCTGATAATTACTACGCACACGGAAGGGGCCTAGGCTACGTCTCCTCATCCGATGATGAATGTTGTTGGAAGATTGGAAGACAATTAGCCAAAGATGGAAATTCATCTGATTCTTCGAGTTAGGACTCCGACGTCAGCATTTGAAAGGTGTTCAAAAGGTTGATGTCGAACATGGCCACAGTTGATCCCACCACAATAGAGGAAGACGATCAACTATCGGCTTGGGAAGACCTATAGATCCACCACCTGAATATCCAATATGGTGATCGGTACAAACAAAAAGAGCCTCCCACCGAGGATAAAGTGGTCCAGGTAAACATGTGTGACGAAGCAAACCTAAAACCAATATTCGTAAGTGATAGTCTTCGACCATATGAGAAAGCAGTGTTGATCGCTCTCATTAGAGAGTATATCTATGTTTTCACCTGGAACTATGAAGACATGCGAGGACTTGATCCGAATGTGGTGTTGCATCGTCTTAACATCAAAACGGATGCTAAACCCATCAAGCAACAACAAAGATGATTTTGTCCGCAGATTATGGAGGCAATTGAGGTTGAAGTCAAAAATCTGATCGATTCAGGCTTCGTCCGGTAAGACAAACATCCCTATTGGCTTGCGAACATCGTTTCGGTTCTAAAGAAGAATGGGAAGATCAAGATCTGCATTGATTTTAGAGACCTGAACACCACTTGCCCGAAAGACGACTTTTCTCTCCCTATCACGGATGTCATCATCAACAACACATGTGGATTCAAGAGAATGTCATTTATGGATGGATTCTCAGGATATAATCAAATCAAGATGTATCCAGATGACGAGAAACATACCTCTTTCAGAACACCTCTTGGTGTCTTCTGCTACATAGTCATGCCCTTTGGCTTGAAGAACACAGACACTACATACCAACGAGAGATGACAAAGATTTTCTAGGAACATCTCCGAAAGACTGTCAAATGCTATTTTGATGATTTGGTCATTAAAAGCCGCAACAGAGACGACCACATTAAATACTTGAGGATAATGTTCGACCTCATGCGAAGTCATCAATTGAAGATGAACCCTACCAAGTCTTTCCTCGGAATGTCCAACGACAAATTCCTCAGATTTATCATCACTATGAAGGGCATCCATATTGACCCCGATAAAGTGAAAGAAATAAATGAATTGCAATCCTTGAGAAAGCTCAAGAAACTTAGGGGACTACAAGGAAGATTAGATTACATCTGAAGATTCATCTCGAACCTGTCCGGGAAATGTCAACCATTCTCGAAGCTCACAAAGAAGGGTGTATCTTTTATCTGGGATGACGCCAGTCAGAAGGCATTTGAAAATATCAAGTCATATCTCTCAAATCCCCTTGTTCTCATAGTATCGAATTTGGGTAAACCATTCTTAATTTACATCAAGGCGATGAACCACTCATTAAGTGTTTTGCTTGCACAAGACGATGACAACGGTCACGAGCAGACAATATATTACCTAAGTTAAACTTTGGTAGGTGCCGAATCTTGGTACCCAATGATCAAAAAGGAATATCTTGCTTTGGTGTTCTCCATCCAGAAGATGGGACATTACCTCGTCGAGCAGACGATTTATGTCATCTCGAACGTTAATCCAGTTCAAGAATTCATGACGCAACCAGCCTCCATGAATTGACGATTGGCAAAATGGGCCCTCCTCTTATCCCAATATGACTTGCATTTCAAACAATAGAAATCAATTAAAGAACAAACAATTTGTGATCTTCTGGCGGCTAACCCTACAGCGGATACAACCGAATTATATGAAGATTTACCCGATGAAACCCACGGAGTCAACACTACCTGCATCAACAGGTGTGGTAATTGTACTTCGACGGGGCCTCCCGAGCGACCAATACGGCAAGCGCTCCTGTTAATTTTAGAATTTCTACGGGAGTCGGAGTTGTCCTAGTTTTCCCAGAGAAGCATGTGATACCCTGAGCCTATTCATTGATAGGGATGTGTTCCAATAATGTAGCCGAATACAGCGCACTGCTCATTAGACTAAGTTTCGTCAAAGAGCTGAGGGTTGAATACCTTGAAGCTTTTGGCGATTCCTAACTAGTAGTCAACCAAATGTGTGGAGAGTATGAAGTCAGAAACCAGAGCTTGATTCCGTACCATAAAGCGGCCATTGAGATGACAGACTCGTTTGGAGGATTCTACATCGAGTACATCCCGCATCTCCAAAATACATATACAGACTCACTGGCGACATTAGCAATGTCTCTAGCACAGCCTCCCAACACTGAACAATTAGTTACCCTAAGGACTCACCAACTCTTCATACCAGATTACGCCTTAGATGCAAAAGAGATGCACACGACCGGAACTGAACTCGAGCCTCGAGATTGGCGATTTCCCATTATCGACTATGTCATGCATGGTATTTTATCGCAAGATATAAAAGAAAGAGACTCGGTCCGATGAAGAGTGCTGAGATTTTATATAACATGGCGACCAAGACACTGTATCATCGCGCATATGACGATTTGCTATTCCGATGCCTTTCAACCAAAGAAGCGGAAGAAGCTCTCAAAGAAGCGCATGACAGAACCTATGGTCCACATCAGTCCGGTTCCAAACTCTGTGATCGTCTCAGAAGAAAAGGATATTATTTGCCAATCACGGTCAAAGACGCAGTTGATTACGCCTGGCGGTGTCATGTGTGCTAAATGCATGCAAACTACATGCTCCAACCTCTAGAGCATTTACACCCTTCAGCCACTTCATGGCTGTAGGCGTCGAAAAATGACTATAGGTATCCACACACAGCTCGAGATGGAGAAAAGATGACGAACGTCGTTATCCGAATTATCTGACGCCGACTAACGCATAAAACAAAACGGCCAAAGCTAGGTGGCCCGCGTGCTCACCGGCCACCACCAAGTGGCCAACACGTTCAACATTCACCTCCAAATTAACGAAATTTATGATGTGAGTCGGTGAAGCATACGAGTTAACGTAACACACGAAATGGCAAAAGACAACGCAGCTGGGAGTTGTGTTTCACCCAAAAGGGGCGAAACACCATGTGTGACTCGCACATATTATGTGTGGCTCGGCTATGAGAAGTTGTAGGTCTCTTCTCCAGCTTTCCAACGCATCTTGAATCACCTCATTCCGAGATCGGACGAGCGAGTTAGAGCCAAAATACCCGAGATAGTACGAACTGGCTCGCAAGGCTGCGAGTCACCAAATGGTGACTCGTACCCATGCGAGTCACCAACCCATGCGAGTCACCAAATGGTGGCTCACACAAAGAAGTGATATTTCGGTCATGTTGTGATTTGATTCTGAAGAAACTCAAAACACAAAAGTTGTAGGTCTTTTCGTCGACTTTCCAACGCATCTTAAATCAACTCATTCTGAGATCGGATGAGAGAGTTAGAGTTAAAATACTCGAGGTTATACAAATGGTGGCTCGCACGCATGTGAGTCACCAAATGGTGGCTCGCACAGGCCGAGCCACCAAACGCTGACTCGCACAATCCCGAGCCACCACGAATCTTTTTGACTCCCAAACCTCCCAAAATGCGGATTTCGATGATTTTTAAGGATTCTTTCATCCCAGGACCTCCCCAACTATTTTGAGGTTATCCTTAAACGCGTTTAAGTGGTTATTAACTGTAGATGACATTTAAACATCAGTTCTTATCCAAAAAGACATCTCCAAAAGCCTATAAATAGAAGCTTAGGGTCTTCTTTCAAGAGGATCTGAGATTGAGAAAGCGAGGTGCTGTCAAATTGTCCAGCTAACCACGAATTTCAGAGGAGAATCATCAGATCTTGGCGAACACTTTCATAAAGAAAGCCCCCTTTGAAAGGTTTGTGATTCTTTCCCCTCCTTTCCTCCGGATTAAACTTGGTTTTAATCTCGAGAAGAGCCACAATCTCGCTTGGTCGTGATTGTCGCTTCCGCAATTGTTTCCTTCATGAAACAAGAGCATAAGTAATTGTCTATCGGGTTTGATCTACAGCGGTCCACGGACTAACGCGTCCCCGGCACAGGCAAAGATCCCACGCAAAGCAGCGGGAGATAAACTACTGCTGCGTTTTGTTTGATAAAGTTGTAATCTTTATTTTTCGTTGTAAGAAGATCTTATAAAAAGATTAACTTTTCTTTCAGTTTGAACTTGTAATCGATAAACGGTGCAACAGGTTCGAAAGCAATGGAAAAGGTAACTTTTGACACAAACAAACTGGTGACCACAGTGGGAGCCGACAGCTTTTCTGCAAAAGCTGTAGTGTCGCAACCAAAGATCATCATCCCAATCAACGAGGAGGTCGAATACGAGTTCGACCAAGTGAAGTATGAAGAATACTTGTCCTCCTCATCCCGGTCATCCTCCCCTCGTAGGAATAGGAGAAACTCCACGAGGAAAGATCGAGGACACTCGAATCTGAAGGTTCAAGACCAAGAACCTCTTTCAGCAGCGGCTCAAGGCACAACTTACGGGCTTGAAGCTGCTACAGGTGGCGAGCCGACCTTATCCAAGAGGGCGCATCAAAGAAGGCGTCAACGCTACGCACGCCAATTGGCTAAAGCCTCCATACCAGCTGATGGAATCTGCTATGAAGCTGATATGAAGTCTAGAAGATGCCAACCGCCACGGCAGCAAGCTAGCAACTGGTCTAAATCAACAGCGAATGAATGGATCCCCGTTAAGAGGACACGTTCAACTTTTGAGGAACGGATCAAGAAACGCCATGCTTTACTTGCGCACGCAAGAATTCTGGTGCAAGAAGCCAGAAAGCTACAAGCAGATGGTCCAGACAACAAACCGACGATACCACATCAAATCTGGAGGCCAAAATCCAAAACAAGGCCCGAAAGAACCAAGTCCTTGGCTGTTGGCTCGGCCAGGGCTGAGTCACCAACTACTGGCTCGGCCAAGGCCGAGTCACCAAACACTGGCTCGGTCAAGGCCGAGCCACCAAACATTGGCTCGGCCAAGGCCGAGTCACCAAACGTGACTTCCGAGCCAGCTATGACCTGTCTGCAGAAAAGCCATCTCCCGCGATTGTTTTCGGGTCTCCAACAGCCCCTGTTCCTATTCTGATCGATTCCTCACCTTCAATGGAACCCTGTGGCAGTGTCGACCTGTCCCGATTCAAAGTAAGCATTACGAATCGTCTTAGTCCTTTGTATAAAGACGAACCCAATATGGGTCGTCGGACTGGGGGTCGTACGCGACTCCCTAGTAAGTCAAAGATCCCTCTTACAGAGAAACCACCAGTAACCACCCGACTCGGATTGCGGGTAGAAGTCCAAGAGCTTGTTTGGTCCTCATGCGCACGAAGGCGTAGTTCCAAACGAGCGACTCTTGGAAATAATGACAAGGCATTACGTCCTTAAAGAGAGCCTTATTCGTCAGAAGACGACGATGTTAAATCGGAAAAATCATGCCAACACAAGATAGGTTGCTCCGATAATCATGTCGATGAGTTGTACTATCAAGTCGGGGGTATGAATAGATCTCGGAAGAGAAATACCCGGGGAACGGATTCTCCTTGTCCATGTACTAAACTTATTAAGGCGGTACTATCAGAATGTAACTGTTCCAAGACCGCCTCACAAAGGACATCAGTGTTTGAAAGACTTTCTACAGAAACAGTAAGACACAAACCAAGACGTTTCCGTAAAAGAAAGCCGGCCGTTCAAGAACGTGAACTTTCAGAATTCATAATTAACATGGCAGAAAAAGGAAAATCCACACGACGTTACAGCCCCGAACCTTTTCCGCAAATATCCCAACGATTGACTCGGTTGCGAACCGGGGCTATTAGGCCCAGAGATTACAACAGAATTGAAAGAGGGCAATCCTCAGATGATGAGGCGTCGGATGCTAACTCTGCGATCGCTTCGGATGCCACTGTGTCCAGTACGGGACAGGCTCGAGAGTCATTCATGATCACCACTGAGCAAGTGGCTCAACTTCTTCAAGAAGCTTTAGCAAAGTAGAAAGAAGATTTTAAAATCGAAATGGAGATGGCTGTACAACGGGTTAAAGATTTACATGCCCAACAACTCCAACAGTTGTCAAATCAACGCGGCGAATCTAGTCGTCGAACTACCAATCAAATAGATAGCAACTCAGAAGTGGAGGAAAATATCAATGCCGATGTTCCACTTGAGGATAAAAATGCTGAAGACGTCCTTAACACTGGGGGTGGCCCCACTAACAATACCAACACTGGGGGTGGCACCACTATCCCTTTCCAAAATCGCCCAAAGAAAGATGCATGCGAAGACCTTAAGATGAAAGACCTCTGTTTGTTGGAAATTTTGTAACAAGAAAAATAGTAAAAGAATTGTATTTGATTGTTATTCTCTCTAACTGTTTAGAAAAAGAATGTTTACAATTCTCTCAGCTCTCTATTACAATTTGAATTCCTGAATACAAAAGAGAAGAGAATGAATTTGATTCTCCTCTTTGTTTAAAAATCTGGGTTCTTCACGGTGGCGATGGAGTGCTTCCTTCGAGTGCTTGCGTCGAACTTGCTCTCCGTTGACGATATGAAAATCACAATTCACTGGAACGATTGACCTGTCTGGTTGACAACTCTTGACGAGTATTGTAGCTCAGAACGAGTAACAAACTCCAAAAGAAGAGTTGTTTGAACCGAAAATAATTCGGTTAATAAGCCAAGTATCTGATGTCTGGATTCTTCAGTTGAAGATGATTCCCCAGACTGTATAAAGGAATGATCCTCAAACTCTATTTCTCAGATTCGCTCCCCAAGATCCGATCTCCCCCCAAAGATCCGATCCCTCTAACTCTGTTGAGTTTGTTGATATTTATAGGGGGATTAATGGTGTAACTGCCCCCATAATCCGCGCCTAAATAGGGTTTAGTTGCCCTATTAATCGGGTGTAACAACCCACTCAAACCACCTCCCCAGATCGTGGGTGAAGAATGGTTTCGGGATTGCCTGATCAGGTTTGAACAAGTCAAACGCAAGTCGTGCGTTGTTGGGCCTGGACCTGCGTACTGACGGTGATTGGAACTGCGTTTGAGCAGC
>BQKN01062498.1:47084-72484 GCA_022839385.1 Asparagus kiusianus
TCGCTCTATTGATGAGAGTCGATAAGTTAGGAGTGTTGCGATCGGAGCAACTTTGAGGAAGATAGAGTTGACATTTAGAGAGATTTTGTCAGCTATTTTGTTTTAGCTCGTGCAGAAGTTTTAAACTTGAGCAACACATTTTCCAAAAATCCTAATTCTAGAACAAGGGGTACCCCCTGCGTTCGTGTCCTTGAGTGAGACTGCGTATTTTTGGAAGAACGCATCTCTAGCCTGTTGCATTTGGGTCTGGTTTGCTTGTCTTTTGAACGCAGGGTCTCGTCTTGCGTCTTATTAGAAGCCCAAGCGGCTGTAATGATGACGAAGAGGCCCATCTCAGGGAGAAGTCTTGGAACTCTACATCATAATTAATTATTTATAAATAGGGCTGATTAGTCATGTTAAACACCTCAACGTTTAAACTTCTTTCTTGAACTCAGAAACGAGTTTCTTCTTGTTTGTTCCTCCACGATTCGGTCTCGTCCTCTGGCCATGGCTTCCAAGAGATCTTACGAACAGATGGCGCACTCCCCACCGCCGTCGAAGGATGCTTTTGGGTCCACCTCTGGACCGTCGTCGACACCTCCGGCACCTGGTCCTCGAGGTAATCCTCGTTGTCTTCTCTGTTTAAGCACTCTTTTTCAATAGGTGTTCTTGAAATTCTTTAGCTTGATTCTGGTTAATGATGACGAATAAAATTCGTCTCTTCGATCTTGAATACGAAGAGAACTTGCATGTTCCTTGACGAGAACTGTTCGTCTCTTTGATTTAGGATGATAAATGAAGTTCTTGTGTCCATTGTTGTAAAGAAGAATGGAACCCTTACTGTTGAACACACGGAGAAGTTCTTGTGTTTATTAATAAGAACTGTTTGTTTTCTTACTTTTGGATTCAAAAACCATGTTCCTATGTTCTCTGATCTTAAACATGGAACAGAATTTTTGTGTTTCTTGATAAGATGAAGGGTTGATCCCTTAATCTTGGACGCAGGAGAAAGTTTTGCGTTCATAACGATCCGACGCAAGTCTAGATTTCTTGCGTTCGGATTAATTTTGACGCAAGTCTGAACTGCTGCGTTCGGAGATTCTGACGCAGGTTTGGTCTCCTGCGTTTAAATTCGGTTGCCTGGGGACTTACTGAATTTATGTTTGCTTTGTTGCAAGGTGGGGTTTCTGCTTCTGAACCCATTATCATTTCTGACGATGAGGAAGAAAGATTGCCCCAGGAAGACGCTCCTCTCATTACACCCCTTGCTATGGTCCCTCGTGGTGAAGTCTTCACCCCCGACTTCGAGAGTGTGCACTACCTCACGGAGCACCTGGAGAACATGGTGAAGCAAGCATACCTCATCTCTGAGCAAGGATGGGCCCCATTTTCAGATTTTTTGGATTTGTTCTTTGAGGTGATGGACTTGCTTAAACGTATCAACCGCAGCTGGACTGATCACTACGCCAAGAAGGTTTACTTCTTCAGAGGTACTATGGAAACCTTGGAGAAATTGCATAGCGCTGACTTGAAGCCTGAGATAGAGGAGGCTCTTCAAGCTTTGCGATCAGAAGCTGGTGCTGCTGCTGTCACTGCTGAAGAATTGAGGGGGAGGGCTGAAGCAGAAGTCCGAGCCAAGCATGTTGCACGTATAGCTCGGGCTAAAGCCCGCCTCGCATCCTTTTCCCTTTAAGGACTTTTTAAAATACTTTTTGGTCTGTAATATCTTTTTGGTACTTTCGTAACAGTTATTACTTTTGCCTGTGATGAACTTGTTCGCGGGAAAAATTGGTGTTTTCTTCATTGATGATTCCATTGCACTCTTAGTTAACAACTTTATGCGTTACAAAGATCCGGTCTTTTTATAAGATCCGGTTTACAATGAAAATCAAAAAAAAAAATTACAACTTTTCTCTTTTCTCGAACAAATCGCGAGCTCCTGTTATCCGGTCACTCGCTTGCGTGGGTTGTTTGCCTGCGCCGATGGTTATTCTGTTAACCACCGCGAGATCTGGATCTAAGCAGATCTACGAAGTATTACGGGTATTATTTCACCAAGGAAATAATAGCCGGAGGGATTGTTTCACCAAGGAAACAACCGCTCGAATCTCGGGATCAAAGACCAAGCTTTGATCCGGAGTGTAGTGACGTAGATCTGAGATCTCGATCCTCTCGAACTCCTGCCTTGTGTGATGCGGGTGCTCGCTAAGAATCAGATCCGAATGTCCAAGTCTTCAGGCCTTCAAAAACTCAAGCACGAGGTCTCAATCCGGCAGAGTTTCGGCTCTCCAAAAGTCCTTTAAAACAATGCCTCACACCCCCTATTTATAGGCAACCAGATCTGTGCATTTTGCACAGATCTGGACGGCCACCTCAGGGTGGCTCGGCCTTGGCCGAGCCACCCCGAGGTGGTTTGGTTTTTGCCGAGCCCCCTTGGGGTGTTTTCCGTCGTTTTCCGTCTTCCGGTTCTGCATTTGATTTGTCCGGACTTTGATTTGATAGTCCGGGTCTTTATTTGGCAGTAAATCTGCCTCGGTGTTTGAGTACGAATCCATTTTGTTGTTGGACGACTCGTTGACTTTCCGAACCGTTGGATTGGTTCCACACGCGAACGTATTCCGTTGCTTGCGTGCAATTCGTTGACCTCGTCGCCTCGTCACTCGAACGTTCGTTGATTTGTCGAATTATCATGCCGAGCTGTGCTAAGGGACCTATAGGCAATTTTATACGCCTACAGATAACCCCTCCAAAGTATTTCAGCCTCGTTCTTTTATAGAAGGGTCTGGAATGCTTTGGATATGATTGCCCCTACCCTCATTCGGTGTAACGGGATCTTGGAATGACCTTCGTTCTGTATTCCTTCACTCCTTCAGGCTATTCGGTGCTTTGTCGAATGTCTGTAAGGATTCCGGTGCTGCATTTATTGTCTGACCGTTGTCGGAATTTGAACTTGAGGTCGATTCATGATTTTCCAATCTTTAGCTCGTGCTTGTTGGTTCGACATATAACTGACCCTCGATTGTTGGCGTTGAGTCTTTATTTGCGACGCGTTGTCCGGCGTAGTGTTATTGAGTTATCCTTAAGAATATTTTTTTAGAAAAATATTCCCCAGGAACTTCTCAACAAAAATGGGGAATAGTTTATACTCGTATACCTTATTGGAGTATTTTTTGTGCCCGAATGAGTTGAACCGGTATGATAATTATCTGAGCCGGTCCAAAAAAGGCAACAATTTGGCTCAAAAATTCTTCCGCTCCTTCCGAATGCGCGGGAGAGACCAAAATAAACAAGTGATTGAACCCTCGGTCGATTTGAAATTGTTTCGACGCTCAATTTAGTCACCTTTGAACTGATTTGGACTGGTCCGGTCTGGTTCAACTTGGTCCGGTCTGGTTCAACTTGGTCCACACTATAAAAGGGTTTTTTTTCTTTCTTTTCTTTTCTTGCTAGGGCCGGCCGACCCCCTTGACCTCTTTTTTGATTTTCTCTTCCCTCAAGCATCTTTTCTCCTCCAAACCTTGATAGTTGTCCTAGATCTAGGCTTCCTTTTGATCTTGGACTGAAGAATCTCCCCAAACTTCCATATTTAGAATTTCTCTCAGGCCCCTCGAGCGCGTGGTTCAAGTTTCCTTAAAAATCTCATCTTTATTGGATCTCGAGCTTTTCTTCAGGTAAACCCTCCACAATTTTGGCTTATTTTATGCTTAATTCAATTTATGGATTTGTGGGATCTCATGTGAGGGTTGAGGGTGTGATTTGACACCTCGAGCTTCTCTTTCAGGGGGGTAGAATTGATAAAAAGAGGATCTTTTTTTTTCTAGATCTGATCCCTCAATTTACTTTGCAGCTCATTATGTCGCGTGCCTCGAGAGGTCGTTCCCCTGCTATGTCGGCTGATGGCGCGCCTCCTTCTTACGCTGGTGAGCTATTTTTGGCATATTTGGGTATTTTACAAATTAGTCCCTTTTTCTTAGAAATTTGCAAATTGGTCCTTTTACCCCACGTTGTTCTCCTTGGTGAGGCAATCGGGAAGAGCCTTGATTCTCCTTGGTGAGGATCGACGCTTTAAAGATATGTTTTGCTTGGTCAAAACCATATCTCAAAATAAAGGGGGCTATTTGAAGCTACATTGTGCTTTATAAGGTAGGAATATATTATCAATATACCCTATCTTGTAATTGCACAATGTTGCCAAATCGTCTCACCCTTTATAAGGCAATGACTCTATCTTACCTATTTGTAAGATGAGTTTAATTTCCTTTTATAGTTGAGACTAATAAGTGTTTAACTGTTTTATTTCCAGTGGGATATCCTTCTGGATCCTTCTCATCTCATGCGGTATATGGGCGTCGTGGCGAGTACTATTCGACCTCCGACGATCTTTCCCCCATTCCAGTTACTCCTCAGTTTGGTTTGGGCACGTCGACTGAGGTTGCCCAAGTGGTGAGGGAAGGTGGGCATCGAACTCTTAGACAGTTGATCACCGATGCACCTTTCGTGAAGGATGCCAGCTCTATTCAGCCTCTTCGGAAGAGCGATTTCTTATTTGGCGACTCTGTTGAGGACCCGGATGCCGTGTTTATTGAGGTCGAGCAATGGCTTCATAAAACTGGCAGTGGCTTCATCTATTTGCCTAAGATTCCTCGGCATCGTTCGTTGACTAAGCTCAGGCGTCAGGCTGTGACACGAGAGATGTCGTGGCGCTTGACGGAGGAGCACGAGAGCGTCCACTGCGGCTACATCACTCATCAGGCGTTCCCTGGCTCGAGCAGGAGTCATGTCCTTGGATTGCATCCTGGGGTATTGGGGCTGGATGCGCCACCACGTAACGAGTTCCTTGCCACCGCTTCTACCTTGAGGAACCGCCTCGCTGCTCTAGGACGGGAGATGCCTGCGACGCGTCACAGGATTTATGGTTGGGTCCATTCCTTGGACAAGTTTTGGTGGACTCGCATGACGACATACGTCTTAAGCCGATGGAGCGAGGAGTTGCACGCTTGTGGTTTATATGCAGCCGTTCGTGCCACCATGTATGGCTTGCCCGTCAGCGCGAGGCATTTCTGTGCTTTGTTCGAGCTATATAATCCAGATTCGAACACCTTTCTGACCAGGCAAGGGGAGTTGGGCTTGGCTCTTCACGAGATGCATAGGATTTCTGGCTTGCCCATGGGACAGATGCTATACCAGGAGTACTTTCCCTCTAATCATGAATTGAATCAATTGAAGGATCGTATGCCCGACCGCTATGAGACTCTATGGGATCTCACTTGTCACTATCACATTGCTTTGGCGCAGTCTGAGCCTTTAGCAAAGAGGACCAAGGCATCCGTGAGTCTGAAGCAGTTTGCAAATTATTTGTTCAAGAATCTGGAGAGTAATTCTGGCGAGGCTATTTGTGAGTTGGCCCCACTTACTCCCTCAGGGGTGAACAGTCTGTTGAAGAAGATTGACGCCCATTCTTATACCACTAGCAGTCTTGAGGGTGGTTTTCCTGCAGGGACCAAGTTCAAATCCTTCTTATGGCATGCGACCGCACCGATTCGACCGATGACTCTGCTTGCTGGTTATCTTGCTGTTTGGTTAAAGAAGTGTGTGGTTCCCTATCAGTCTGGCGATGCCTTGCCCTTGGAAGTGCTCTATCCAGCAGTTCAGCTCGCCTACAAGAAAGAACTTTCACTTCTTCCGGTAATGGTGGCTGACATTCATCGAGGACTTCGACAGCTTTCTGGTGCCTTTACACGGAAGGAAAGTGATTCGCCAGGTCAGATTCCCACCATTAAGACGGAGCTCCCGTATACTTATTTGATGGCTTGGTTCGTCCTTCACCGTTCGGATATGATGTCGGTATCGAGCGCCACAGACCACTCCGTTCCCCTACTACAGTTGCTTGAGAATGGCAAGTGGGAAGGGCGCGGATTTTCTGAGATTAGACAGCAGCTGCAGGTCCACAAGTGTTGGACATTTTCCACTTGCTTTCCGCAGTTCTCCGACCGATACGGCGATTGTTTGATAGACGAAGAGAGGCCAAGGGAGTATCGCACTCACTTAGACATCGGCTGCTTCAACTGGCTAGTGAACATTAGGCTAGGTTATCTGACTTTTCGGGTGAGGGACCAGTGTTTCATAGAGCCATATCTACCCTGCCGATTCGCTCATCAATTTGGCTATGATCAGCTTTACGTCGGGAACCCCCGTCAGCAACTTCGGGCCCACGGCGGTCTGGTGGATGGTCTCCGTGCTTGGTTGTGGACCGTGACTGGCTGTACTGGTACCAAGTTCAGTCTCCCGAGTGCTGATCGGCAGTTGAACCTCACTTTCTTGAGCTGCAAGTGGTTGTTAGCAGCTAATAAGACTATCCCCGTGAAGCCGATAGCAGAGCTAGAGGCTGAGGAAGCTTCTTAGGTTGATTCCCGTAGGATTTGGGAGAACGCTCGGTCACAGAGGACACGGAGCAAGACTCGTCGGATTGATGAAGAGGGAAAGAGGACCTTCCATTCTGCGGACGAGGCTTCAGGCGGAGATCCTGAAGATTACGAGGATTTTTCCGAACGAGGTTAACCATTCATCTTTTTCTTCTGCTTTCCAGAATTATTAAAGCTGACAATGGTTTGATGTTTCAGGGACCATTGATGACCAGGAAGAAGAGTTTCGTCCTCCTCCCCGAGCGAGACCTTCGACTATTGTCCCTGCTGCTAGGCGGAAGAGATTAGCTCGTAAGCCACGTGCAGCTTCCCGAGCCTCTGATATGGACTTGGCTGGTGATGATCCTTCTAGTGACGGAGGTAACATCTACCCTGAAGACCATCCTCTTGATTATTCTGAACATTGACTCATGCTTTTCCCATCTCTACATAGGAGAACGTGGAGAGAGTGAGATGAGTCCTGATCCCGTTCCTATATCTCTTGGTGAGTCTGACCCCCTGCCCCAGGTAGAAAGGTCTACAGGAGTTGCTGACATTGGGGAGAATGTCAATGTAGGACCTGATCCCGTGAATCCAGGTACATCTATCATCGACAATGTATCTTTTAGATGGTACACAAGGAATTTGTGCATCCTCTAATTGTCTCTGTACTTCTTGCTCCTTCAGATAACTTGCAGGAGGCGAACGATGATTTTGGAAATAAAGAGGCTAATGCACCTGTAAAAGGTAACTCCTTTTTATT
This sequence comes from Asparagus kiusianus, assembly GCA_022839385.1. Classification (NCBI taxonomy): domain Eukaryota; kingdom Viridiplantae; phylum Streptophyta; class Magnoliopsida; order Asparagales; family Asparagaceae; genus Asparagus; species Asparagus kiusianus. The sequence continues at coordinate 54,231 of BQKN01062498.1, forward strand.
GGTTGTAGTCTCTTCATTCTTCTTTGGTACTTATATTCTCTTGCATCAGACTTCTCGATTGATGATTTTGATGAGGAAGGCTTGTTTGCGGACACTCCTATGTTGAACTTCGTGTATAGCTCCCCTCAGATTGATGACCAGTTACCTGGAGATATGTTTTCTGAGTCCACCTTCGCTAAGAATCCCGAGGATGGTTCCTTTGAAGGTATGTACCTCCTTCTCAGTTGATTATAGGACTAGCCAATTTTGACTAATGCAGCTATAATGTGATGCCTCTGTGAATTCTGTTTTGAATTTGACAGGAGCTTTCGTCGAGAATAACCCTGTTGAGCCGGCTGTGAGACCAACTACACCAGTTGATGCACCTATAGCCGTTACACCTCCACTACCCCCAGTGACTCAAGAGGGTATGAATTGAACAACTTATAATGTTATTTATTTCCTCCTCAAAGCATTTTTGACGGGTTTCTTCTTTTGTGTAGGGCCTTCTTCTCGGCTTCATACCCTAGTGAAGGAGTCGCTATCAGACGAAGATCCTGAGAAGATCGTTCTCTGCATAGAACTCCGCTCCTTCTTCTCCTTCATGAATGTTATGATTGGCATGCTCTTCCACGGTGGACTCTTACTTCGCCAATTCAAGCCTTTCCTTGATTCCAAGGTCAATTTGATGAGGGGAGCAGGATATCCAGACTTGGCACAAGCTATAGTTGACAACCTCGATTGCTTAGAGCATGAACTTCAGATGTTTCGTGAGCTCCGAGATGCAGGCGCTTCCTCATTTATTGCTGCTGAGCTGGATACCCGCTTATAGTCACTACGCGAGACTCAGATTTTCGCTGAGCTTGAGATTCAGGTGCAACGAGACCGAGTAGATCGAGTTGAGACCGGCCTTGCTACCAGATTATCCTCACTTGCCGAGCTCGACTTTTCCATCACCTCTTGTGGGACCAAGATAGACCAGCTCAGAAGAGAACTCCGCGAGGAAGAGGAGACTTTGGGTATTCTTCAGATGACGAGAGCACAGGATCAGCAAACCTGTACGGCTTTGTCTGATGAGTTGAAGTCCTTGAAGCAGAAGCTAGTCGAGACAGAGGAGACTGCTGCGAAGACTTCGACCGCCACCGAGGAGTCTATTAGAGCTGAACTTAGGCAAGCTTATGATGAGAAGCTTTCTAAGATCAGTCAGCAGATTTTTGGTCATGGGCTTGATGTATGATTTGGTTTGCTGTGTACTTTGACTTTTGATTTTCTTTTAGTGAAACTGGTTTTCATTTTTATTTTTATTATGATTCGTCATTCCGTTTGAAATGATTGACCATAATACTCATAGGATTTTTGGCAAACCCTTAGCCATCAACGGGTTTGATGAGCCTTTACCGACTACCGTTTGAGTCGGGCTAGCATGCGGATTGTTTAACTCCGTTCGCATGTAACGTTGCGCTCAGAGATTGAATTCTCTGAGACTTCGTGCTATGATGTCGAATACATAGACTTCGCCATTGTTACGGGAATAGGCTACCCGGCGACACGTGTTAGGTATTGGCTTTAGGATTTTTGGCTAACCCCCAGCCTTTAACGGATTTGATTAGCCTTTACCGACTACCGTTTGAGTCGGGCTAGCATGCGGATTGTTTAACTTCGTTCGCATGTAACGTTGCGCTCAGAGATTGAATTCTCTGAGACTTCATGCTATGATGTCGAATACATAGACTTCGCCATTGTTACGGGAATAGGCTACCCGGCGACACGTGTTAGGTGTTGGCTTTAGGATTTTTGGCTAACCCCCAGCCTTTAACGGATTTGATTAGCCTTTATCGACTACCGTTTGAGTCGGGCTAGCATGCGGATTATCTAAATCCGTTCCGCACGTAACGTTAAGCTAAAAGAGTTAACTCTTTTAGTGCTATGATATTAAATACGTAGACTTCGTCTTTCTCCTGTGAAAAGACTAAACAGCAACGTGTATGAGACGTTAACTCAGGATTTTTGGCAAATCCTCAGCCTTTAACGGATTTGATGTGCTCTTACCGACTACCGTTTGAGTAGGGCTTACATGCGGATTGCTTTAATCCGTTCCGCATGTGACGTTGTGCTAAAGGAATGAACTCCCTTAGACTTTTTGCTACAACTTCGAATATGTAGACTTCGCCATTGTTATGGGAATAGGCTACCCAGTAATGTGTATTAGACGTTGGCTTATCCCTATTTAGGCTTCGGGACAAAGGTCCCCAGAGTCAGACTCTGGTGTCTTCTTCTGCGGAAAAAGACTAAACCGGCGACGCGTGTTAGGCGTCGGCATATCCTTTCTTAGGATTCAGGATAAAATTCTCCACGCGTGTAAGGCATGGATTTTAGTGTTATTAATAATAACCTGTCACAATGTTGAACATGTGGATGAGTGTTCTTTTCAACGGTTAAGAACTAACCGGCGGCGCGTGTTAGGCGCATACTTACCCTTGCTTAGGTTTCAGGATAAAATACCCCAGAATCGAACTCTGGTGTCTTCTTCTACGGAGAAAGACTAAACCGGCAGCGCGTGTTAGGCGCAGACTTATCCCTGCTTAGGATTCGGGATAAACTTCCTAGGATGAGTCCTAAATTGATAAATTTTGGAAGAAGAGTTGGTGTGGGAAAAGAAGAATTTTATATTCTATTCCCCGAGCAAGGAAGGAAGAATTTTATATTCTGTTCCTTGATTCTGGAAAGGAAGAATTTTATATTCTATTTCCAGTGCAAGAAAGAAACTAGAAGTGGGATCTCCACTCCGAGAATCCGGAAGATCTAGATAAACTTACCTTTTATAAGATTGGTTATCTGATCGAAAGATGAGTTCTTCGTTTATCGAAGTGAAATTTCAACTTCGGTTATAACCATGAGAAGGTTTAACCAAAGAGAAAAGAAAGGGAGTTCTTTCGTTTATCGAAAGGGGACTCCGAACTGAAAGTGGACCTCTTGTTCATGGAAAGAGTCAAGAGGGCCAGAAGAACATTTTGATGGACTCACTGTAAATTGAAATTGATCAGTGAGGGATTTTGGAGGTAAAAATGATTTTGGGTTATCCTCTAGAATATTGAGTGTAATATTCTTCAAGGAACTTCTCGATAAATGAGTTGTCCTGAATATACTAGGGATAGTACTTTTTCAAAAACTTCCCATTTATTGGCATTAATTGCCTGACGCCCTCTAGAGAAATTAGGCGATAAGCGCCGTTTGAATAGACTATGTCTATTACAAACGGTCCTTCCCACTTGGGTTCGAATTTACCTTTCTTCTTGGAGGTGAGGATTATCGGTCGGTGAGCAGCGAGGACCAGATCTCCTTCCTTAAAGCTTCTTTGGCGGACCCTTTTGTCAAAAGCCCTGGACATTCTAGCCTGATAGAACTCGATGTGTTGTTGAGCTTCCAAGCGTTTTTCATCCAACCTCTCGAGTTCTTCGAGACATTTTTTTTGCTGCTCTTCGGTCGTCATCTTCGTTGCGAGAGCGATCCGAAGAGAGGGGATTTGAATCTCCAACGGTAGCACAGCTTCACATCCGTACACCAACGAATATGGGGTAGCTCCCGTAGGTGTGCGTATGGTGGTGCGATAAGCCCAGAGCGCTTCGCCGAGTTTATCGTCCCAATCTCGCTTATTGGCCTTCATGAGCTTTGACAGGATCTTGATGATCGTCTTGTTGAAAGCTTCAGCTAATCCATTAGCAGCGGGATAATAAGCCGTTGACGAAACATCTTGAATCTTGAATTTGTCACAGAACCTGATAAAAGCGTTGCTAATGAACTGCGGACCGTTGTCATGAATGATCCGCCTCGGCATGCCGTGTCGGTATATGACATGATGCTTGATGAAGTTGATGATATTGTTCGTCTTCACTTCTTTAAGCGAAATGGCTTCAGCCTACTTTGAAAAGTAGTCGATGATAGCGAGAATAAATCGATCACCTTTGACTGAAGGAGGAAAAATAGGACCGATAATGTCTATACCCCATGTCTCGAATGGCCAAGACGTGGTTGATGTGTGTAATCGCTCCGGTGGTTGGTGCATATAATTTGCATGCACTTGACAAGCGTGACATTCTCGGGCGTACTCGATCACGTCACGAACCATTGTTGGCCAGAAATATCCCATTCTTCTGATTCGATCATAAAGCTTGGGACCAGGCTGATGCGCACCGCATTCTCCTTCATGTGCTTCCTTAAGAACTTCTTTTGCTTCTTCGTTCGAAAGGCATCGGAGAAGCAAATCATCACACCCTCGACGGTATAATGTACGGGTCTCGGTATTGTAAAAGAACCGTGGTGCTCTTCGGCGAATAGATTCTTTTTCCTTTATATCCTTTGGCAAAATACCATATTGGACGTAGTCAATGATAGGAAAGCGCCAATCTCGGGACTCAGACCCGATTTGGGTTGAGTTCACCTCTTTAGCGTTTCCATTTCTATCGTCCTCCTCTTCAGCCTCCATATCGTATATAGGTATGCAGAGTTGGTATGACCTTACTGTAACTAGCTGTTCAGTTTCGGGCGGCTGCGCGAGTGATACTGCTAGTGCTGCCAGTGCGTCTGCATAGGCGTTCTGGAGACGCGGGATGTATTCGATGTAAAATTCTTTAAAAGAATCTGCCATTCTGACGGCCTCCTGGTGGTACGGAATCAAATCTGGGTTCCTGACTTCGTACTCTCCACGAACTTGGTTGACTATCAATTGAGAATCCCCGAAGGCTTCGAGATATTCGACCCCCAGCTCCTTGACAAAACTAAGTCCAATGATGAGCGCGTTGTACTCGGCTACGTTATTGGAACATGGATTCGTTAATGAATAAGCTCGAGGCATCACGTGCTTTCCTGGGGAAACTAAGACAACTCCAACTCCGGAGGAGACTCTAGAACATCCAGGGGTTATTGCCTTATTAACTGCTCTCGAAGCACCATCAAAGTATAACTGCCATACTTGTTGGTGTGATGTGGTATTAACCTCGTGGGTTTTATCTGGCAAGTCATCATATACCTCAACCGTATCTGTTGTCGGACTTGCCGCCAAAAGATCACAAATCGCTTGTCCTTTGACCAACTTCTGCTGTTTGAAGTGCAAGTCGTACTGGGACAAGAGAAGGGCCCACTTTGCCAACCGCCAATTCATCGAACCCGGTTGAGTCATGAATACTCATACCGGATTAACATTAGCAATGACGTAAATCGTCTGGCCAACCAAGTAATGTCGCATCTTCTGTACTGCGAATACTAATGCGAGACATTCTTTCTCGATCATCGGATATCGAGACTCGGCGCCTATCAAGGTCCGACTTAGATAATAGACTGCCTGTTCGTGACCATTATCATCGTCTTGCGCTAGTAAAGCACTTATCGAATGGTTCATCGCCTTGATGTAAATCAAGAACATTTTACCTGATTTTGGTGCAACAAGAACAGGGGGATTTATCAGATATGCCTTGATATCTTCGAATGCTTTTTGGCAAGCATCGTCCTAAATAAACGACACGCCCTTCTTGTTTAGCTTAGAAAATGGTTGGCACTTCCCAGAAAGATTTGAGATGAACCGCCTGATGTAAACCAAACGCCCTTGCAATCCTCTGAGTTCTCTTAGATTTCTCGGGGGTTGCAGTTCGTGTATCGCCTTCACTTTATCGGGATCGATATGTATATCCTTAGTGGTGACAACGAATCCAAGGAATTTTCCGCTGGACATTCCGAGGAAGGATTTTGTGGGATTCATCTTCAATTGATGACTCCGCATGAGATCAAACATCGTTCTCAAATCCTTGATGTGATCTTCTTTGCTGTGGCTTTTTACCACCAAATCATCAATGTAGCATTCAACAGTTTTCCTGAGGTGCTTCTAGAAAATCTTAGTCATCGCTCGTTGGTATGTGGCACCTGCGTTCTTCAGACCGAAAGGCATCACCGTGTAGCAGAAGATACCGAGGGGCGTTCTGAATGCTGTACGCTTCTCGTCATCCGGGTGCATCTTGATTTGGTTATACCCCGAAAAGCCGTCCATGAAGGACATTCTCTCGAATCCGCATGTATTGTCAATAATGACATCCGTGATCGGGAGAGGAAAATCATCTTTTGGACATGCTTCATTCAGGCTCCTGAAGTCGATGCAAATCCTGATTTTGCCATTCTTCTTCATGACTGGAACAATATTGGCCAGCCAATCTGGATGTTGTTCCTCTCTGATAAATCCTGAGTCGATCAACTTCTTAACCTCTGCCTCGATGGCTTCCATAATCTGCGGACGAAACCGTCTTTGCTGTTGTTTGACAGGTTTGGCATCCGGCTTGATGTCGAGGCGGTGTATTGCCACGTTGGGGTCGAGCCCTGGCATGTCTTCGTAGTTCCAGGTGAAGACATCGATATATTCCCTGATTAGGGTAATTAATTCCTCCTTCTCATCTGGGGGAAGACTACCGCTGATAAATATGGGCTTTGGATTGGCCTCATCACCCATATTAATTTGGACTACTTCGTCTTCGGTGGGTGGCTCTCTCTGTTCGAACCTATCACCATACTGCATGTTTAAGTGATGAACCCAGGGGTCCTCCCACGTTGGCATTTGATCGTCGTCCTCCAACGTAGATGGATCAGCTGTAGTCATGTTCGACATTAAGGTCTTGAACATTTCTCCCAAACTTGTGTTGGAATCCTCAGCTGAAGAATCTGGCAAATATCCATCCTTAGCTTTGTTAGCAATTTGATCGATAATTTGCCAACCACATTCATCATCTGATGAAACATAGCCTAAGCCTCTCTTGTGACGATAATAGTCATCCGGTTTGGTACATATGCCGCTTTGACTGGGATACGGGAACCTCGATCGAAGTATAAACCTTCTCCGAGTGTGAAGTCGTATCCTTGCTTTTCCATGAGCATGCACGCTTCCAGACTATACTTAGATAAGTGCAGACCAGATTTGTCATCATCTTCATCTTCTCTTAGGAAATGATCTGGCACCGGAAGATTTTCTCCTTTACCGTAAATCACTTCTTTTTGTCCTCCTATTTTGGCAGGAATAATCCGGGTTGTTCCGAAAGAATGCTGGAGACTTCTCTTCGTTACATACGATGATCGGAGCGGCATACATAAATCTAGATTAACATATAATCCCTTTATCGCATCATCAAGAGACAAGGAGTACTCTAAACCATAATTTATTTTAATATCGGCAAGTTGCCAGTTACAACCGCCATCTGACGATTGTTCATCGTCAAGATTGATTACAAAGGGTACAATGTCATTTAAAACAAAACCGCCATTGTAATCGAATCCGGCCTCGGAATCAGCTTCTTCTCCGCTGTCCGTGCCCTGGATCGATGGTTCCGTATCGGATTCGTTACCATAAAGGAGAGAATCTATGAAGTAATTCTCATACCCTTTGAATGGTTGCTTATCCGCGACCACCGTCCTAACCCTTCCATCAGTGTCGACATATTTCAGACACTGATGTAAGGTGGAGGGAACTATAACATTACTATGGATCCAAGGCCGACCCAATAGTAAGTTATAGGATGTCTCAGCATCAATCACGTAGCACGTGACCTCCGTTTTCAAATCGCCCATTTGGCACTTTATCCGGATCTTTCCCAAAGGCCTTGACCCGCTGGTGTTGAATCCGTAAATGACCGTGCCTATAGATGCCAATTTGCTGACTGGAATACCAAGGCTATGCATTAGGCGAAGCGGCATAATACTCACAGCGGAACCCGGATCCACTTGGATTCGGTTGACTTCGCTGGAGCCAATGTAACCGATGAAGTACAGGGGCCGATCATGATTTGAATTCTTTGTCTGCATGTCCTCTTTTGTGAAGGTGATGCAGGGGAGGTTCTTAGCTGCCACATTGCACTGTTGAGCTAAAAGTTCCAGTTCCTCAGGCACCGGCTTGATCCGAGTGAGGAATGTTTCTGAATCGGCCAAGGCCTCTTGCAAGGCTTTCCTAGTCTCCTTAGACAGCCGCAACAACTCATATAGCGTTATCCGCGCTGGAATATTGGCTAGCTGAGCCATGATGTCGAAGGCGCGCGGAGTTTTCGAACTCTCCGGCTTATCCTTTCTAATCGGACGACTGAAACGAGATTGCTTCGGATTTTGAACCTCCTCGGGCCTCTTTTCTTTCTGTTTATCTACCGGCTGTCGTCGAGCCTCCTCAACCGGTTTAGGAACTGTAATTACCCCAAGCTCTGTGAGAGTCTTGGCTGGTCCCCGTTTTGTCACCCCCTGCTCGGCTAATTGATCACCAGGAGATGGATATTTGAAGTGATACTCATTTCCACTTCGGGTCGCAAATACCTCCTGTTCTTTGTCAGAAAGTGGGAAAGCGGGGATTCTCTCGTCATCTTCTCCTGGGATAGCAGAGACTCCGCAACAAGACTTCCCTTTCCCTTTTGAGCTCTTCTTGTATGACGATCCAGCCCATTGTTCGTCTCCAATCAGGTCGGGGTGCACCCAGAGAATTTCACCGTTTGGGGCTGTGTGTGGGACGAGTCCTTTTTGGCGTTGTCCGTGCGGGTCGTCATTCACTGTCTTCATCCCGACTTTGGTGACGTGCTTTGGCTCGAACCAAGCTGCAGGCACTGATCCAAAACTGATTGACACCGCGTTTGCTCCCACATTCTTGGCTGGTTTCGGGGTTATGACCCCTACGTCGATCAACGCCTGAATCTTGTCCTTGAGGTGGTAGCAAGATTTTGTTGGGTGGTGGACCGCTCTGTGGTACGCGTAGTACTTCGGGTCCGTCACCTTGCTAGCCCCTTCATGATCTATGATCGCCGGTAACTGGATTTTGTTGTTCTCTAACAAGTACTTGAAGATACCGGGAACTTCATCATCCTTGAAGGAGTAGACTTTGGGAAACCTCGGCTCCGAAGACTTTTGCTTCTGAGGCCGTTGCTGCCAATGTGGCTGCGATTGTTGTGGCGCTCGTTGCTGCTGCTGTTGCTGAGGTTGTAACTAAAATGTTTGGTTAGCATCAACGGCATTAGCATGAGCTTTACCTTTCCCTTTTTGGTTGAAGTTCTGTTTCGGGGGATTTGTTGCCGGTTGGCCTCTCTCCACCTTCTTTCTTCTGAGGAATCGCTCAGCTTGCTCTCCTCGAACCTTCAAATCCTTCTAGGTCTTGGATGGTTCTGTGCCCATTACTTCCAACACATCCAGCAAAAGATTGTTGTGGCAGGTCTGGAGGATGAACTCCTCAGTGATCGGGTCCCGGCAATTTATCGCCTTGTTCCGGAACCTTTTGACGAAGGTGTCGACTAACTCCCCGTCTTTCTGCTTCTCATCGAGCAATGATCTGATAGAGATCTCAGTGTCATCATCGAAGAAATTTGTAAGGAACTTAGTCTCCATGTCGTCCCAGCTGTTTATGCTTCCTGGCTTGAGGCGACGATACCAATCGAAGGCGGCTCCGCGAAGAGTGCTAACGAATGACCGCACCAACAGAGGCTCATTACCCGAGATGACTCCCAAGTGCGATTTGAAGTAAATCAAATGTTGAGTAGGTGAACCCATCCCGTTAAACGGCGTGAAGTTAATTAGACTGAACTTCGCCGGATATGGGATTGATTCCCACTCTCTTGGGTATGGACAAGGAATGCTCGTCTTTTTCGTCTCTTGAGCAGAAATCAATGTATTGATCTTGCTCTCGAGATTTTTAATTTTCAGGCTTTCACCTGTGTCTTCACTAGCATTCTCGTTACCACCCCCTGGATTGATGGGAGGGTTATTGGTATTACGAGCTTCATTTGTGTCTTCATCTTCCAGGTTGTTCTGGTTATGACGACTTGGTTCGCCTTGTTGGTTCCTCAATGCTTGAATCTGTTGGTCATGCATCTCTCTCATGTTCTGCATGGCCATCTGCATTTCAAACCTAAAGCTTTCCTGTTGTTTGGCCATGGCATCTTCGAGCATCTTGGCCACTTGTTCCGTGCTTATCATAAACGACTCGCGGGGTTGTCCTTCACTGGACACGGTGTTATCAGACGCAACTGCTGAGCCAGCATCTGATTCTTCATCTCCCGAAGGTACTCTTATCCGAACCCTACCATACGTTGCACGAATGATAGCCCCGGATTAGAGACGAGTTACACGTCGAGGTATTTCTGGAATCGCCTCGAGGTTATCCTGAGCCGATATTCCTGTGCTGGTCATGTTGGCGGTGACTCTTGAATGTTCACCGTCTTCGACCATTGTTCTTCTTCGTTGGAAACGCCTATGCCTTGGTTTTGGCGTTCCAGTGCTGAGTCTTTCGAACACCGAGACTCTCTCGGGGACTGCCTTGACACAGTTGCACTCAGACAGTACCGCCCGAATGAGCTTCGAGCAAGGACACTGAGTCTCGAATCTTCGAGGGCTCCTCTTTTTGGATTTACTCGTACCCCCAACTCAATAGTACAGCTCGTCCGTTTGAAGGTCGGAGCAACCTATCGTGTGTTGGCACGATCTCCCAGGTATAACGTCATCGTCCTCAGACGACAACGTTTCCTTCTGAGGATGAATTGCCTTCTTTGGGCCTTCCAGAGTCACACGCCTCGAAATGCGCCTTTGTAGGCATGAACCTTCAGCGGGCTCTTGCACTTTGATGCGCAAAGTTGTGCGCTTGGGTGCCACGATTTTCTCCAAATGTTGAGGGTTGTGGCGACCCCCAGCATGTTGCATTGTTTGGGACTTCTTCATTGGCCCCAAGCGTTCCTGGACTGGAGCTTTGCCTAGTTCCATGGGAAGTGGACCGAGACGCTCCAAAACTGATTTCCTCTTCTGGGATGGTCCTGCAGGATCTCCCGGAACAGTTGCGGAAATCACCGGCAATTTAGGTTGATTCGTCGGAGGTTGAATATTTGGAGGCTGCGGTTGTTGCTCCTTGGTCTGAACCGTCACTTCAGACTTCGGCCTCCAAACCCTACGAGTTGATGGCGGCTTCTTGACCACCTCCTTCTGTAGCTTACGACGGGCTTCTTCACCTTTGGCCCGTGCTTGCGCCGATAATGCGTGGCGTTTGCGGATACGCTCCTCCAGCGTCGAACGGTTCCGTTTGACACGGACCCACTCCAGAGTTGATGGCTTGGAGGAACCACCCTTGATTTGTTGTTGAGGCTGTTTGCCTCGTTTGCTCTTCAGATCCGCATGGTAACGGACCCCGTCAACAGATTCCGTGGCCTTTGCGAATTGCTTCGCAAGGCGTTGACACTGCCTCTGGCGAGCTCTCTTAGAAAGAGTCACCACGCCTTCAATGGCGGATTTGACCTGTTTGGAGGTCGGTGGAACTTCACCCGACGCAACTCCGGCGTCGATCAGGGTGAGGTTGTCGTTGGTGGCTTCAACTTCTTCGCACCAACGGACTTTTCTCTTGGAGGAGAACTTCTGGGACTTCTTGGACTTACGGGGGGAGGTAGATCCGGACGAGGACACGTACTCCTCGTACTTCTGCTGGTTGAACTCATACTCGACCTCCTCCACGACCGGGATCGAGATCCGCGGCTGCGACGCTCCGATCTCGGCAGCGAGATCGGCGGCTCCCACTGTGGTTGCCAGATTGTTCGCGGGAAAAATTGGTGTTTTCTTCATTGATGATTCCATTGCACTCTTAGTTAACAATTTTATGCGTTACAAAGATCCGGTCTTTTTATAAGATCCGGTTTACAATGAAAATCAAAAAAAAAAATAAAGAAAAAATTACAACTTTTCTCTTTTCTCGAACAAATCGCGAGCTCCTGTTATCCGGTCACTCGCTTGCGTGGGTTGTTTGCCTGCGCCGATGGTTGTTCCGTTGACCACCATGAGATCTGGATCTAAGCAGATCTACGAAGTATTACGGGTATTATTTCACCAAGGAAATAATAGCCGGAGGGATTGTTTCACCAAGGAAACAACCGTTCGAATCTCGGGATCAAAGACCAAGCTTTGATCCGGAGTGTAGCGACGTAGATCTGAGATCTCGATCCTCTCGAACTCCTGCCTTGTGTGATGCGGGTGCTCGCCAAGAATCAGATCCGAATGTACAAGTCTTCAAGCCTTCAAAAACTCAAGCACGAGGTCTCAATCCGGCAGAGTTTCGGCTCTCCAAAAGTCCTTTAAAACAATGCCTGGCTCGGCTTTGGCCGAGCCACCCCGAGGTGGTTCGGTTTTTGCCGAGCCCCCTTGGGGTGTTTTCCGTCGTTTTTCGTCTTCCGGTTCTGCATTTGATTTGTCCGGACTTTGATTTGATAGTCCGGGTCTTTATTTGGTAGTAAATCCGCCTCGGTGTTTGAGTACGAATCCATTTTGTTGTTGGACGACTCGTTGACTTTCCGAACCGTTGGATTGGTTCCACACGCGAACGTATTCCGTTGCTTGCGTGCAATTCGTTAACCTCGTCGCCGCGTCACTCGAACGTTCGTTGATTTGTCGAATTATCGTGCCGAGCTGTGCTAAGGGACCTATAGGCAATTTTATACGCCTACAGAACTGTGGACATCTCTTGAAATGATATAGTCTCTTTTGTGGTATGTGAATTTCTGAAAATTATTCCCTTGTGTTTGAACGATTTGACCGCAGGCCTATTTTTTTGCATCCCAACAGGTTCAAACGCAATTTCAGGACTTGGGTTGTAGTTATCTGGTCTTGAGGAAAAACTTGATGCCTTCTAATTTGTAGAGTATTTTCTGGAAGTTGAAATGATCATGTTGTACGTTTGTTGGTGAGAACGCAGTGTCAGGTCCTGCAGCTGTGGGATTTGAAACGCAGCTGTAGACTTGTTTTGAACGCAGCAATAGGTCTTGCGTTTAAGAGGGCTGAATGCAGTGTCAGGTCCTGCAGCTGCGGGACTTGAAGCGTAGCTGTAGACTTGTTTTGAACGTAGCCATAGAACTTGCGTTTAGGGGGGCTGAACGCATACAAGGTAGGAGAACAATTTGTTCAAACAATCATTTAGTAATCAACCCCTAGTTAGACTCAAGAGCCTTGCAGATTATGGGTAATACTTCTTGAGAAATTTCCCATTAATTGGCATCATAAGTCTGTCGCCTTTTTTATCAATGAGACGGTAGGCTCCGTTGGAGTAGACTGTCTCTATCACAAAAGGTCCTTCCCATTTGGGATTAAACTTCCCTTTGGTTTTGTGAGTCATCACCATAGGTCGTCGATTAGCCAAAACTAAATCACCTTTCTTGAAAATCCGTTCTTTAACCTTTTTGTTGTAGGCTTTAGAAATACGGGCTTGATATAATTCAATCTGTTGTTGAGCTTGAAGTCGTTTGTCGTCCAAAGCTTCGAGTTCCTGTAGACGTCGTCGATGTTTTTCTTCTTCTGTGAGTCCCGTTGTAATTGCAACTCTCAGAGAAGGGATTTGAATCTCAAGTGGTAGTACAGTTTCATAGCCGTATACTAAGGAGAACGGCATAGCTCTGGTAGAGGTCCTTACTGTTGTTCGATAGGCCCACAAACATTCGCCGAGTCTCTCGTCCCAATCCCGTCGGCTTTTAGAAACGAATTTCTTAAGAAGTTTTACAATGGTTTTGTTGAAGGCTTCTGCAAGGCCATTCGCTAGCGGATAATACGCCATAGATGCGACACTTTAGATTCTGAATTTATCACAAAATCTCTGAAATCCAAAGCTGACGAATTGCGTTCCATTGTCGTGAACTATCCGTCTTGGGACTCCGAAATGGTAAATGACGTGATGTTTGATGAACTTAACCACGTTCTTCGTCTTGACTTCTTTTATCGGGATTGCTTCCGCCCATTTGGAGAAATAGTCGGTCACAGCCAAAATGAACCGATGTCCTTTAGAAGTCGGAGGAGAAATTGGGCCCACGATATCCATACCTCATGCTTCAAATGGCCAGGATACAGATGTAGGATGTAAATTTCCTGGCGCTTGATGGATGAAATCACCATGAATCTGGCATTCATGACAACGTTTAGCGTAGTCTGTTACATCTGCGAACATCTTTGGCCAGTAATATCCAATTCGTCGGAGACGATCACCCAACTTAGCTCTAGGCTGATGAGCTCCACACATTCCTTCATGAGCTTCCTTTAGGGCCTCTTTTGCTTCTTTCCGAGAGAGGCATCTAAGCAAGACTCCATCATGTGATTTACGGTATAGGGTTTGAGAAATTGCGTCATAATAGAATTGGAGGGCCTTTCGTTTGATAGTGGCCGCTTCCTTAGGATCATCAGGTAAGATTCCTGTAGGCTGTCTAAAAATCACAATAGATAGCTTATCCTCCATCAAACACCGATGATGGAAGTTACAATCTGACGACTTCCAGAAGGCTATAATTTGAAGACTTTCACGTAGATCGCTGAAGGTTACAATTTGATGACCTTCACGATAACTGATGAAAGCTCTAATCAACAGCCTTCACAATCAACATCGGGAGTTACAATCTGACGACTCTCATATTTTCGAACAGCCGAGGTGAAGATTACTGAACGACGGTCTTTGCAACACCTTACAGAAGAGGTCACAAGTCAACAAACTTCTTCTAAAATGCGAAAGTCATCCCCGCGTTACAATTTTGGAAGTGCAGGCGACCCCCGCGTTTCCAAGTCACAAATCAAATGTGAGTGACCCTCGCGTTCGTAGGGGTTCAACCAACATCGACCCCAGCGTTTCCAAGTTACAACAAGTGAAACACGAGCGACCCTCGCGTTCTGGACGTTCAGCCAACACCCAACCTCGCGTCTCATTTCTAAGACGCGAGTTTAGGGTCCTGAACGCCAACGTGGGCATTTGGCTCGTTCGAGCATGAGCTGAACGGTTGCAGGAACCGTTTTCCCTCCATGATCTGAGGGATTTCCGCCCCACTTGGGAGCGGATTAAGGGGACGGTTACACCCTTCTCAACCCCATTATGGAGAGAATTAAGGGGGCGGTTACACCCCTTAATTCCCTATAAATAGGGGTAAACTCAACTGAGTTCGGGTGCTTCTTTTTGGCTGTCTTTTGGAAACGAAGACTTGGTAGCAAAGGGGGGGATCCTTAGAGCATTTCTGGAGCTTGGGAGATCTGCAACAGAGCTTCTTCGTCCTTGGCTTATCAAACCAATTTTCGGTTCAAAACAACTCTTTTACAGAGTTCTTCAAAACTCATTCAGAGTTATCAACTCGTCCAGAGTTTCAAACTTGCCACGCAAGTTCTCCACAACGTCAAATCGTGAGGAGAAGACATCGTTCCAGTGAATCAAAACGTCGGATCGTCAACGGAGAGCAAACTCGACGCGAGCATTCGAAGGAGGCACTCCATCGCCACCGTGAAGAACCCAGTTTTAAACAAAGGGGAGAACCAAATTCGTTCTCCTCTATTTTGTAATCGAATTGTAACCGAGATCAAAGGAATCAAAGTCAATTTTCTTGTATTCCCTTTACTGCAATTTTCCTACATACAAAAGATGGCGACTCCGCTGGGGATGAGCTTTTCTGACGAAGAAGTGGTGGCGCAGTCCGACGTCCACCTCAAGGGAACTACTGTTGAAACTCTCGTCGTGGAGTTCGACCAAGCAAAATACGAGGAAGCCCTCTCCTCTGGATCGCTTAGCCCTAAGGCTAGGCGTGATGTCAAGATCTCCAAGGAGGTCAAATCTGCTGATGAAACGCCAAAGAAAGTCCTCTCCTTTGGCCAAAAATCGTTGAACAGCCCCTCTGCTTCAGGAGCGGGCTCGGCTTCTGCTGAACTCGCGCAGCGAGTTGAATATCCCACCTCCGCGTCCGCACAACGTGCCACAGGCCATAAACGGCCTATGGAGGAGACGAGCTCCATAAACGTCAATGACGTTACTGCTAAGGCTTTGAAACAAGCCAAGAAGAACGCTGCTCGTCGAAGAAGAAGGTCTCAACGACGGGCACAACTTTGAGAAAATCGATCCTCCAACCAACGCGAACTTCGCGTTTGTGAGCCTAAACGCGACCCCGAGCTTCGCGTCTATGAGCCTGAACATGAGCTTCACGAGAACCAGACTGAACGTGGCCCTCAATGGCGCATTTTGCAGCCAAAACGCAGACCTCAAGCCTTCGTTGAACGCGAACTTCAACTTCGCGTTTCCAAGTCAAAACATGACCCTCGCTTCGACAATGAAGAATGCGACCCTCATGTCGCCAGACCAAAACGTGACCTTCGCGTTTCAAGTGCCAAACGCGACCTTCGCGTCTCAAGTGCCAAACGTGACTTTCGCGTATCAAATGCCAAACGCGATCCTCACGTCCCAAGTTCCAAATCCAATACCGTGCCTGGTGTATACCGTGGAGCTTCGGGGCGCTGCCCCGAACCTCGTCGGGGGGTATACCATCCCCCCCGGTCAGCGAGACCCCCGAATAGTCTGCGTAGCGCGACTAGGTTGAAGGTCGGATATAAAAAGTTCATGGATTCAAGGCATCTCAACCAGGTCCATGTTCATCAAGAGCCAGTCCTGCCCAATCATGGACTGGGGGTTCCAATTCAAACCTCACAATCAGTGAGAAATTCTCGAGTCTTTACAACAGACTTGAGAGAGTTCACATCGAGAGAAAGACCGATGCAACAAGTCATTCGTTCATTCCAATGTGAACGACTGATTCCTACGGTCCTCTCCGGATGTCAATGCTGCTCATATGCGGCCAAACCATTGGTGTTCGACCAATTTATGAACGTTGCTTTGCTCGACTAACGATGACGTTCTCACAGGAAGAAGACTCCAAAGACCGAATATCCTGGGGTCACTATCAATATGATCGGGAGAGGAAAAGCCTCAGGCCCTAGTTCCGATGACTCTGAGACAAGTCGTTCACCGACCGTCAGAGAAATCGCTAACGAGTTTGAAGGAATCTACCAACGTACTCGGACGCGAACAGGAGCCATTCCCTCTGTCAACTATCGGAGGTTAGCCAGAGGAACCAATTCTGATGATGAACACTCAGCCATTGCAGAGTCCCAATCATCAAGCTCTTTTGTTGAACATGAGAGCTCCGCTTATATGATGGGAAACCATGAAGACCTCGCAAAGAGACTTGATGAGCAGGAGGCCATGCTCAAATCTCAGCAAGAGGCCATCAATGAACTCCTGGCCCTGTTGACTCAACTCGTCACAGACAAGGCCAAATCTCAGAAGACAGATTCGCCACTCAGGCAAGAATCTTCCCGAAGGGAAAGAACGTCTTCGTCCCGACCTCACACAAGCAAAGGGAAGGGAAAAATGGTTGATGACACGGCTTCCGACCAAGAAGCCCACAACCTCGAATCTTCCTCTGATGAAGGAAGAGAAGCTAAGAATGAGCAAAATCCTCAGTCGGCCAAAATCGAGGAATTGGAAGCCCGCCTCAATGTTATCGCTAACAGAAGTGATCTCCAAGACGAGGGAGTTGTCAAGCCCTATCCTACCGAATGGGATGCGGCCCCTTATCCTCCAAAATTTGAGGTCCCAACGCTACAAACTTTTGACGGCACGGGATCACCGAACCAACATATCGATCATTTCAAGTCATAGACTGGAAATGTGATATCAAATGACGCCATACTGGCTCGATTGTTCATTGGCACCCTCAAGGGAGTTTCCTTTGAATGGTTCAGGAAACTGCCTGCCGGATGTATCCAACAGTGGGCAGATCTAGAGAGACTCTTCCTATTAAGATTCTTTGAAGATGATACAGAAGTCTCCATCCATACCCTTCTCGCCACTAAGCAGAAGAAGAGGGAGTCCGTCAAAACCTTCGTCAAGAGATTCCGAAGCATGGCTCTCCGGTGCTCGTCAGGTATGACATAGGCTACCTTAGTAGAGACCTATCGACACAACCTGCAGACCAACATCCTAGCTCGAATGGGAGTTGCAGAATGCCGTTCCTGGAGACAACTGATCTCTCAAGGCGAACAGGCTCAAAAGATTATTGCCAGGATCAAAGCTGAAGAACAAAGTAGGCAGGATCAGCCCGAGCAATCGGACCAAGCCTAATCTTCTCCTGAGCAATCGAACCAGAAGATGGCTACGGCCGCTGAAGCCAACCCTCTTCAGTACGGCCGCTGAAGCCAACCCTCTTCAGTAGGATGGCGGGTCTAACAACTATCATGTTAACAGCTACCTCTGATAGTCAAACTCGATAGATAATGACTCACTAGGCGATGTGTCATGTCTTTTTTTCCCCCTTGCACTTGTTCAAGACTGGGGGTTGGTTTATTTGTAGTCCATTGGTTGATGAGTAATAAATTTTCTAAGTTGTTATAATACCTCTGTCAACCACAAAATCCACCAAAACTATCACGTTAACAGTTACCTCTGATAGTCCATCAACTCA